>BQKN01065188.1:388635-399118 GCA_022839385.1 Asparagus kiusianus
TCTCCTGATTCTGCTGCTGCTGATGCGATTTTCTGCAATTCCTTCAACACACACACACAGATATAGACACACACAAGCACATTATGCCCACTTTCAGAAATATATATTGTGCAATGAAACTCGGTGATCTATGGCTCTCATCTTCCTCTACATATGTTAAAAGGTCTACATATGAAGTAAAAAGATTGTCAAAGTTGGCAAGTCAGTTACATCTGAAAAGCCCCTTATTTTTAGCCTAAGATTTTCATGTGCTCTAGGGCTTGAATTCCTGAGGGCTCATGTTGAGCAGCTTGGAGATGAAACCAGTAACTCGAGAACGTGTGCCTTTGAGATAGTATTTCCTTCAATGCTCGATGAAGCCAATAGTATCGGGCTTGAACTTCCTTATGATGCTCCTTACTTGAAAAAGATTTTTGAAATGAGAGAGAACAAAAAGAGCAGGTATGCATTAAACATTCTTTTATATACACTCCATACTTCTAAGAATTCTATGGTATATATTTACAATAAAAATTGATATTAAATCAAAAACCGGTATAGAGTTCCTGTGGAAATGATGCATTCGGTTCACACAACATTGTTATACTCGGTTGAAGCTTTACAAGAAATTGTTCAATGGAAGAGAATCCTAAAGCTTCAATCTCCAGATGGGAGTTCTTTAAGTTCCCCTGCTGCCACAGCTGTTGCTTACATGAAAACTGGTGACAGTAAATCCCTAGAGTACTTAACTAACATAGTACAAAGATTTCGAGATCATGGTATGTTGTCTTAAAGGAAACAATCAAATACTATTTCTTTGATTATTTGTTAATTGTAGAACATTTAACCACTCCTTAAGTGTTCTTTCAGCACCATCACAGTATCCAATTGACCTTGTAGAGCGCATATGGGCAATTGACACCATTGAGAGATTGGGAATTCATCACTATTTTCGCGAGGAAATTTCTGATACCCTTGACTATGTGTATAGGTAAGATTATCCAAAATGAAAGCATATTGAAGCAATAGGCTTATATAGCTGAAGTACTGAATATTATCCAAATATATCTGACGCATATTGTAATTCAAACTCATGCATCGAATGTTGCTATAAAAAGCTGTCTGTTTGTTTAACCTAGTTAACTATCAAATTTGGAATAGGTTTTACTCATACAAATTTGTTTTTTTAGTATCTACATTTTTCATGTACATTTTTTTTAGAAATATCGGAAAAAAGGGTGTACCTTATGGAACTGGAAATCCAATTCCTGATATTGATGATACCTGCATGGCCCTTCGGTTGGCGAGATCACATGGTTATGAAATATCCCCAGGTAAAAATTAAAATTATATTTACGTTGCATAGTTGACATTTGAAACAACAAACTTCTATATCAATCTATTAGACCTAATATTATTGTATTGAAACAGATATCCTTCAGCACTTTAAACAGGATAATGGGCACTTCATATGCCACCCAGGGGAGACGCACACTGGAGTTTCTGATATGTTTAATTTGTACAGATTTTCCCAGATTTCATATCCAGGAGAAACGATACTAGAGGATGCAAAACCTTTACTTCAGCGTTACTTACAATATTGTATAAAAAATCATGTGGATGACAAGTGGGCATTGAAAAAAGATTTGCTTAAAGAGGTACTCTATTGATGCTTTTGCTCTCAATTCATCTTGATTTATGTACATGAAATCCTTTGTATTCGTCAGGTTGAGCGTGCGTTAAGATACCCATGGAAAATGAGTCTTCAAGGACTTGAAGCTAGGGAGTACATCGACCTTTATGGGGAAAATGATCTTTGGATAGGAAAGACAGTTTATTGGTACTATAAGTTCCATACTCTTGTCAAATAGTTGTTTTAATTAATGAGCCAGAATATTTCAGTTGTTACAAATGATGCTTGGATATTGTAGGATGCATAATGTCAATAACCCAAAATATTTGGAACTTGCTAAGTTAGAGTATAACAGGCTACAAGCTATCCACGAAAGAGAGATTAATTATGTTCTAAAGTGAGTTTAATTAGTTCACTTTCCCTCCTTGTTTCAATATTTATAAATTCTTTTACATGATTCTGAATAGTACTTTCTCTATTAGATGGTGGAATAACTGTGGACTTGATGATCCTTTTGTCACTCGAATATGCCCACAAGAGATTTACTTCTCAATCGCAGCAACTCTATATGAGCCGGAACTTGAAGATTGTCGGATATCGTACACGAAATCCAACTGCATTGAGGACATTGTTAGAGATATGTTTCAAAATCATGGATCCATTCAGGACCTAAAACTATTTTGTCAAGCAATTGAACAGTAAGGATGTCAGCATAAATTTCTTTATCACTATCAACTGTAGTCATACTGAAGAATATACATACATTCAGATGGAATCCTTCACTTATTCACTCCCTCCCGCAAAGAATTCAAGTAATTTTCATGGCAATGTACAATACATTGAATGAATTGGCAACTGTAGCAAGTAACGCCCAAGGAAAGGATGTATTCCCCTACTTACATGACCTAGTAAGTAAATTTTCCAGAGTACAGTTGCCCCCCCCCCCCCCCCCCTCTTCAAATTATATATATCTAATTCACTCAGAGGAATACAGAGATCGAAGCAAGTACAAGATTACATGAAGAGTAGATTGAGAATAGAAACGAAACAAATATCCTCATGGACAGAATATTTCGAGAATGGTAAAAAAGATTGTGGTGTTTCCATCAGAACTGTGCCGACAATGTTCTTCATGGGTGAGAATATGGTGGATAATATTCTACGATGCTTGGACAGCCGTTCTAAAATCCAAGATCAGTTGTCCATGTACTTGAGACTGTTGATTGATGTTAGGACACACGAGGTATGAATTAAATTCATCCTGCTAATCGTATGTCAATTGTTGACTTCCAGCTTTGCAATGCTGAATAAATATATTTTCTTTCATTTCAGAATATGATGCATAAGAAACCTACCATTGCAATTTCTTCCTACATGAAAGAAGCAAACTGCACAGAGGAAGAAGCAATATGCCATCTAAAGAGAATGACAGAAGAGGCCTTCCATGAGTTAGTGTACCAGTATCTAAAGCCTAGCGAAGTACCTCGCTGCTGTCGGAGGCTAATGTTTGAACATGGAAGAATAACTCACTTTTTCCTTGGTGATAACATCAGTACCCCGCTCACTGAAAGAGAGAGGATCAGCGATGCGATGGATAGATTTTTTTCTGCAGTTTAATCCACAACAATATCGTAAGGTCTTACCAGCAAATATGTAATTTTTTTTATTTTGGACTTCGAATGATGTGTGTACTTTTAATGGCTACTATGGATCATCTGGTCCTGTATTGATAATAAGATTTCTAAAGGTTTTTATCAGATAAGAAGATTTGTCTTTCCATGCTAACATGGCAATATTATATTGTGGCTAATCCCTTAAATCTGAACTTATCATAAGTTGTGAAAAAAAAAATGGTAAGTAAGCAATGATTTTTATTACCAATCTTATTACCAATAGCAATAAAAAAACAAACTTATCTGTACAGATATACCTCTCTGTTACAAAGAAGCCTCTCAAAAAAGTGAAAATCTCTCCTCCTGCTAACTGTGAACATGAGACCTCATACTAACAAGGAACAAAACATTACAAAGTTTCACTCACAGAAGAGGCATAACTAAATGTTTCTTGTCTTAGGGATGAGTTCAAACTCGGTGTGCACAGCTAACTATCAATCCCTATTATGTTTTGAGTCTGTGAGCTTGCTAGTCCTACTACCTTGTGTCTTGAAATCAAATTTGATGAACTTAGCACATAACTTCAATAAAAGTCTCTTCTGCTGAAAAACGACACATTTACTTTTCAAGCCAAATATGGTAGGTACAGTCAGCAACAACGAATCTTTCAATACTTTGCAACGGAGGAATCCTTATACGTTTGTGGTGTACAGATAAGCATCTTCGCTTCTTAGGCTCCTAAACTACAAAATCGATGGTGGACGCCATGCCTGCTATTATAGCAATATGTGCCATAACTACAAATCTTATCATAACACTATATAAGAGCAACACTATATACGAGCGTGTTATGACACTCCCCAGGATAAGTTAATATCAATCACACGAGAGCACGAAAAATATCGAGAACACACAAACACAAAGATATACGTGGTTCGCCTTGTACCTACGTCCACGGGCGAAGGAGGAGAATAGCTTTACTAAATCGTGAGGAATACAATGTGATATCTCTCAATCACTCAATCCTAAATCACACACCAAAAGCCTAATACAACTCTCAACTAAAAGAACAAAAGAGAAGAATATCAAATAGGCTTCACAAAAGAACTCTCTCTTCTTGATTGGTGCTCTGAAGATTGATGAATATCTAATTGGCTTGAAAGACTGTTCTTATATAGCATTGAAGATCTCAACTACTTGCTGTCTAAGGAATAAGAGTTCTAATAAGAAAAAAAAGTCCACATGTCCTAAAACACAACAAAAGTCCAAGTAGAAATAAACCTCTAATATGATTGGTTGTGTAAAGTCTAATGTAAATAGAATTCTTAATCAAAACAAACCAACCATAAAAGGAACTCCCAAATTAATATGGATTTGAGTATTTGAGACAACCTATAACAAATCTCCACATTGGCTCAAATGCGTAGAAATTTCTTCACTCCAAATATTAGCTTACTCCACCTTCTCCAATAGCCCCGCAGGGCATCTAAGTACGACACATATCAATCAAGTCCAAGCACTGTGTGAACTTTCCACCTGAAAGAGGCCTCCTCAACAAATCAACTGAATTGTCCGCACGACGACCGTAACGCTTAGCGAAGTCATCACCTGAAGTAGCTTCTGAATAGCTGAAGGGCATAGAATTATCAACCGACAATGCATAAGCTACCCTATCTTCATATCTTCGCGATGGTCGAATATCCCGTCTAGACCGATCTCTAGCAATAGTGTATTCTCGCTCTTCCTGTAGCTGCTGAGGTGCTTCATCTACTTGAACGGGATCTGGCTGCTGAACTCCTATAGTCTTATCCTACTGAAGAGCTAAATCATGAATTTCTAACTCCACCTTATATCATGTAGTGCGCGCCTTATCAACTGAAACTAGTGACTGTTTTTGGTGGAACATAGCAGACTCATCAAAAGTAACATCACGGCTGATAATAATCTTAGGAGATTTCGGATCAGGACACCACAACCTAAAACCTATAACATCCGATGCATAACCTAGGAATATGCACTTCTTCGCTCTCGGCTCAAGTTTCCCTTGACTAACATGTACATATGCAGGGCAACCAAATATTCTAAAATTAGAATAATCCACAGGCTAATCAGACCAAACATCCTCTGGAGTTTTACAACTAATAATAGTAGATGGCGACCGATTCACTAAGTAACAAGTCGTATTCACGCAAAGCAAGAGGAAACTATCATATGCGGTAAAAATTCAATTGATAAAATCTGTTATTCTGGGGATTCAAATTTACTAGACAAGCAATTATGTGTTGCCGATAAAGGTGTTGCAAAAGATAGATAAACTTTGTGCTGCTTTCTTATGAGATCACAAGGTTCACCTGGTCTCATGGTGTGATATATGTAAAGACAAGAAGATGGGAGGACTAGGCCTATTCACTGCAAGGGATTGGAATTATGCACCTGCAATTAAATTGCTATGGATGATACACACCAAAAAAGATTTGTTATGGATTAAATGGGTGCATGAAAATTACATACACCAATTGGATATATGGCAGGTTCAACCAAAGAGAAATGACTCATGGATGTGGAGGCAATTGCTCACGGTGAGGGATATGGCCTTAAGAAGATTTGGAGATAGAGATAATCTACAAAGAGTAATAAATGATTGTTACATAAATAAAAAGATTCAGATATCTTCCATATATAAAGCTATGACTCAAGCATCAACACATGTAACTTGGTCGGATACAATTTGAGGAGCCCTACACTATCCTAAACATTCAGTCATATTGTGGTTAACTTCCCTCTCCAGGCTCCTGACACAAGACAGATTATGCAGACTGGGAATGATAAATGAAAACCAATGTGTCTTGTGCTCGGCTCAACAGGAAACCTACAAGCACTTGTTTTTTGAATGTCAATACTCTGCATAAATCTAGAATGAAGTGATGGAATGGTTGGGCTATGCTTAGAGATCATGCAGTTGGAATCAAATTATAAACTGGTATAACACCAATTTGAAGGGGTTGGGATTCATGAAAAAAATAAAAAGAATGGCACTATCGGCAACTGTGTATTAGATTTGGAAGGAGAGGAATCTGAGGATCTTCCAACAAAAAATTCGTGCACCTGATCAGTTACTCCGAGAGGTGAAGATATCTATCCTATCAAAAGTTCTAAATAAAAAAATCTTTGATCATATGAAGGAAAGAATAGAGAAAATGTAAGCTAGCCTAGCTTGTTGGGAAGTCTGTAATTTTAGCTTCTTGCCAGGCATGATCTGGTAAAGATTTGATGTACTTACATTTTCAAATTTTGAAAGATGAATAAAAGTTTATTTCATTGACCAAAAAAATAAGCTGTATTCACTGCTTTCGCCCAGTATTCCTTGCCTAAATCTGCATTGAACATCATACAACCAGCTTTCTCCAATAGGGTTCTGTTCATATGTTCTGCCATTCTATTCTGTTGCGACATGCGAGGGACTGTACGATGTGTAGCGATTCCCTCCTACTTATAGAACTCATTAAATTCTCCTCTACAAAACTCAAGGATATTATCAGTTCTAAGCCTCTTAACCAGCCTCCCAGTTTGCTTCTCAATCAAAAACTTTCACTACTTAAAAGTCACAAACACCTCATATTTATCTCTCAAAAAAAAGAACCAAACGTTCCTGGAGTAGTCATCAATGAATGTCAACAAATATCTGGAACTACCACCCTTCGAGGCAACTTGAGAAGATCCTCAAAGATCTGAATGGATATAATCTAAAGTACCTTTAGTTTGATGCATTGTCGTATTGAAGCTGATATTTTTCTGCTTCCCAAAGATGCAATGCTCGTAGAATCCTAATTTTTTAGTACTCTGTCCACATAAAAGACCCTTCTTACTCAACTCGGTCAATCCACACTCACTCATATGACCAAGTCTCATATGTCATAATCTGGTAATATTGGCTCTTGATATCGATGATGCAACTGCAGCTGAACTGGTAACGGTAGTACCTTGCAAAACATATAAGCTGTCGATCTTCTTTCCTTTCATAACCACAAGAGAGCCTTATATAACCCTAAGAACTACACCTTCACCTGAAATATTACACCTAATGCTATCAAGAGTGCCTAAAGAGATGAGATTCTTCCTTAAACCCCGAACATGCCTAACATTTGTCAAAGTTCTGATGACTCCATCATGCATCTTAATTTGAATTGTGCCTTTCCCAATAGTCTTGCATGAGACGTTATTCTCCATGAGAACAATTTCACCATCAATAGCTTTATAAGTGGTGAACCAGTCCCGATTAGGACACATATGATAGGAACAACCCAAATCCAAAATCCAATCACCCATGCTCCTGTTTATATCATCTGTAGCCAACAAAATCACAGCTTCAACAATATCAACTTTAGTGGAGTCCTCCTTTGATTTTTCTTCATACTCTTCTTGTCTATTTTTGTTCTTGAATCTGTAACAATCGACCTTGATGTGTACTTTCTTCTTGTAATATCTACATGTTAGATTCCTATGCTTCGACTTATACATGTTACCTTCAAAGCCCATTTCTTTCGATCTTCCTCAAACAAACAAGGCATCAGCTTTATCGCCACTTTCACTTATGGTAACTTTTTTTTCGATCTTCTTCTTATTCAACAAGTTCTCTTTAATATCCTTGATGCCAATAGAATCTCGACCATAAATCATATATAGTATCCCTGAAGTGTTTGTAGGAAGGCGGCAAGTACACAATAACAATAAGGCTTGATCTTCATCATCGATCTTAACATCAATCTTACTCAAATCTGTAATTACAGAATTAAATTTACTAATATAAGATTTGATGGGTGTACCTTTCGACATCCGAAGCGTGTACAAATGCTGCTCAAGAGGAGGCGATTAGTAAGCTGCTTCGTCAAATACAAATCCTTCAATTTTGACCACAAATCAGTGGTTGTCTTCTCCGTAAGAGCTTCTTGTAAAACTTCGTTTGTCAAACATAACTGGATCGCTGTGAGAGATCTATCATCCAACTCATTCCAATCTTCCTCTGTCTTAGTAGCCGGTTTCTTCGAGTTCCCGAATAAAGCCTTCTTCAATCCGCTCTGTGTCAACACGGCGATCATCCTAATTTCCCAAAGGCTGAAATTGATGTTACCATCAAACTTCTCAATATCCCACTTCATAGTGGTTGTCATCATCTTCTCGTCCGATCGATAGCTGAGGGCTCTGATACCAATTTGTTATGACAAACTCCCCAGGATAAGCTAATATCAATCACAAGAGAGCACGAAAAATAACGAGAACACACGAACACAAAGATATACGTGGTTCGGCTTATAGTCTACGTCCACGGGCGAAGGAGGAGAATAGCATTACTAAATCGTGAGGATTACAATGTGAAATCTCTCACTCACTCAATCCTAAATTATAACCCAAAAGCCTAATACAACTCTTAACTAAAAGAACAAAAAAGAAGAATATCAAATAGGGTTCACAAAAGAACTCCCTCTTTTTGATTGGTGCTCTGAAGATTGACGAATCTAATTGGCTTGAAAGACTGTTCTTATTTACCATTGAAGGTCTCAACTCCTTGCTGTCTAAGAAATAAGAGTTCTAATAATAATAGAAGTCCACATGTCCTAAAACCCAACAATAGCCTAAATAGGAATAAACCTCTAATATGATTGGTTGTGCAAAGTCTAATGTAAGTAGCTAGGACTCTTGATCAAAACAAACCAAACCATAAGAAGAAACTTCCACAACAATATGAATTTGAATATTTGAGGCAACTATAACAGAGCGGGATATCTTGATTCACTTACTCAAAAAGACTGCTTGGAGATTTTAACTGCTTTCTGTGACGTTCCATATAATACTATACTCGAATGTGGAGTGTACTCCTGACAAGATATGCATTCATGTGTCTGTATGCATTTGTACCTTTCTATGCATAGGGCATCTCGTGACAAAGACTATTGCCTTCCATGTGATATATGTTTCCAGCTTATATATCTATATATATCTAATAGCAGGTTGAAGAAGAGCATGAACCAAAGTAGAGTTGGAACACTAATCCCATGGATCTCCTCCAACAGCTAATCAATACTCCCTCCTCCCTAATACCAATCTTCTTCCTCACAACTGCTCTACTGTTCGCACCCCTACTATTGACATCATTGTTCAAAAGCAAATCGAAATCGAAACCGACAAAACTCCCACCAGGACCCTCGAAACTCCCCATCATCGGAAGCCTGCACCACCTCCTCTTCTCCCTCCCCCAACACAAGCTCCGCGACCTTGCCCTCCACTATGGGCCTGTGATGCTCCTCCGCCTCGGCCAAGTCGATAACGTGATCATTTCCTCCGGAGCCGCGGCCGAAGATGTCTTCAAGACCCACGACCTCAGCTTCGCCTGCCGCCCTGTCCTCGCCGCACCCACAACCCTGAGCTACAACTGCACCAGCATCTCCTTCTCCCCCTACGGAGGCTACTGGCGCCAGCTCAAGAAGATCGTCGTCAGCGAGCTCCTCACCTCCCAGCGCGTCAAGTCCTTCTCCTCTCTTCGACACCAAGAAGTCTCCAATCTCCTCAAAGACATCAACAATGAAATCTTGGGGCCTGTCAACGCTAGTTCTAAGTTTAGGGAGCTGTTTAATACGCTGGTGGCGAGAGCGGCGTTTGGAGATAAATGCAGGCAGCAGAAGAGGTTCATTGAGGCGACGAACGAGGGGCTGAGGCTTGTCACGGGGTTTAATGTGGCTGATCTTTTCCCGTCGCTAGCGTACGTCGATGTTTTGAGCGGTATGAGGTCGAGGTTGGAGAGGGCGCACCGCGAGTTTGATCGGATTCTTGATGAGATAATTGAGGATCATAGAAAGAAGGTGAAGAACGAGGAGGAGGAGGAGGAGGAGGAGGATTTGGTTGATGTTTTGCTTAAGGTGAAGGAACGCAGTGATTTGGAGATCCCTATAACTTTTGACAACCTGAAGGCTGTGATTTTGGTATGTACATCTCTTCGCCTTTTTAAAAAAAATCTTTTGTTTCAAAAAGAATTAAATAGCATCATTAACACTTTCCACTCTATCTGTATCTTGTACTATTTCTTTGGATTTTTAAGATATTTCTTGGTTTTATTAATATATGCCCCTTAAGCAATGCGTATTCCAAAACTGCCGTTCAAATTTCAGTATATGGAAAACTACTCAGATCATCAGTTTTGGAGAGAGGGGCTGAGGGTAGTAAGGGGGTTTAATGTGGCTGATGTTTTCCAGTCGCTAGCGTGGGT
>BQKN01065189.1:0-23336 GCA_022839385.1 Asparagus kiusianus
AGGTTTGACATTCTTGGTTTCACCTTGGACTGCAGCCTTGTGTGAACCCAAGGGCGTCACAAAGGCATTCGAAGATATCAAAGCATATCTGGCAAATCCTCCTGTTCTCGTAGCACCGAAGTCAGGTAAACCATTCTTGATTTATATTAAAGCAATGAACCACTCGTTAAGTGCTTTGCTCACACAAGACGATGACAACGGTCACGAACTGGCCATCTATTACTTAAGCCAAACTTTAATAGGTGCTGAATCTCGGTATCCAATGATTGAGAAAGAATGTCTCGTTTTGGTATTCGCCATCCAAAAGATGCAACACTATCTTGTTGGACAGACAATCTACGTCATTTCAAATGTTAACTCAGTTTGGGTATTCATGATGCAACCGGCCTCTATGAATTGGAGATTAGCAAAATAGGCCCTACTTCTGTCCCAATATGATTTGCACTTCAAACAACAGAAGTCAGTTAAAGGACAAGCGATTTGCGATCTTTTGGCAGCTAACCCTACAACTGATGTAGCCGAATTGTATGAAGATTTGTTAGATGAAACTCATGAGGTCAATGTTATTTCTCATCAACACATTTGTTAATTATACTTCGACGGCGCTTCACGAGAAACCAACACGGCAAGCGCTCCAGGTAATTCTAAAATCTCCGCAGGAGTCGGAATCGTCCTAGTCTCCTCGGAGAAGCACGTGATACGCCGAGCCTACTCATTGATAGGAAAATGCTCCAACAACATAGCCGAGTACAACGCGCTACTTATCGGGCTCAACTTTGCCTAAGAGCTGGGGTCGAATATCTCGAAGCTTTTGGTGATTCTCAATTGATAGTTAATCAAGTTCGAGGAGAATACGAAGTCAGGAATCAAGACTTAATACCGTATCATAAAGTAGCCATCGAGATGGCAGATTCGTTTGAAGAATTTTTCATCGAATACATTCCACGTCTCCAAAATGCATATGCAGATGCGTTGGCAGCATTAGTAGTATCTTTATCGCAACCTCCCGACACGGAACAATGGGTTACTATCAAAACTCACCAACTTTTTGTCCCAAAATGCGCTTTAGATATCAAAGAGGCGCATATGGTCAAAATTGAACTTTAACCTCGAGATTGGCAATTCCCCATTATCGATTACGTCGTGCATGGAATCTTACTGCAAGATACAAAAGAAAGAGACTCGGTTCGTCGAAGGGCACCGAGATTCTATTACAACTCAACAACCTAAACATTATATCGTCACGCGTACGATGGATTGCTACTTAGATGCCTCTCAACAAAAGAAGCAGAAGAAGCTATCAAAGAAGCTCATGATGGAACTTGTGGTGCACATCAACCCGGTCCTAAGCTTTGTGATCGTCTCAGAAGAATGGGATATTATTAGCCAACCATGGTCAAGGATGCGGTTGACTATACCCGATGGTACCACACATGCAAAATACACGCAAATTACATGTATCAACCCCCGGAACACCTACACCCATCAGCCACTTCATAGCCATTCGAGACATGGGGAATGAATATCGTCAGTCCTATCTTCCCGCCGTCGATCAAAGAGGACCGTTTTATTTTGGCAATCACCAATTATTTTTCAAAATGGGCTGAAGCAGTGTCATTAAGAGAAGTGAAGACTAGCAACGTCGTCAAGTTTATTAAACTCCATATCATCTACCGATATGGAGTTCCAAGAAGAATCGTACATGACAACGACCCTCAGTTTGTGAGTAATGCCTTCATCAAATTTTGTGAGAAATTCATAATCGAAGATGTCTCATCAATAGCATACCATAGCAAATGGATTAGCGAAGGCGTTTAACAAGACAATCATAAAGATTTTGTCAAAACTTGTGAGAACTAACAAGCGAGACTGGGATGACAAACTTGGTGAAGCCCTTTGGGCCTATCGTACCACAGTTCGTGCGCCTACCGGAGAGACTGCATACTCATTGGTATATGAATGTGAAACTATTCTTCCCTTGGAAATCCAAATTCCATCCCTCCGTATTGCTCTCGCAATAGGGATGACGACAGATGAACAACACAAAAAACGGCTTGAAGAACTTGAGATGTTGGACGAGGGGCGTTTGGAGGCTCAACAGCAAATTGAGTTTTTGACAAAAGAGTCAAGCAACAAGGCTTCAAAGAAGGAGACTTGGTTCTTGCCGTCCGGTGACCAATGATACTCAACTCCAAAAAGAAAGGCAAAGTTCAACCTAAATGGGAAGGACCATTTGTGATAGAAATGGTCTACTCTAATGACGCATACCGTTTAGCTACCCAAGATGGTGATAAGATCATGATGCTAATAAATGGAAAATTCCTAAAAAAATACTATCCCCAGTACGTCCAGGATAACTTATTAAACGGGAAGTTTCTGGAGAATGCCGTACAGGTTATTCTTAAGGATAACCTGAGATTAATGGATTATTCGAGATGAAGACCTATCTTCTAAATGATTCACCATTAATCATTGAAACTTCTGCTTTGACCTTTTGAAAACTCTTTCACTGAGATGAGATTTGATGACCTCATTCGGTCAATCTTCCCCCACAAAATTCCCACTACTTTCTTGATCAAATCTTCCTATATTTAGGATCATAACCAAAATCCTATCTCGTTTCCTCCAATGAACAAGAGGTCCACAATCGAGCGATCAAACCTTTCTACAGTTAGGATCGTCTCAAAACTCCCGCTTGGTCACACCTTTCTATAGTTAGGACCAAAGCCAAAATCCCCTCTCGATTCTTTCAAAGAACGAGAGGCCCACTTTCAAATCAGACTTCCCTTTCAATAAACGAAAGGCCTCCACCCCCATTGAACGACAAAACCTATAAAAGATGAGGTCGTCTCAATACCTTCTCTCAGTCAAAATCGCCAAATGTTTATGACCAAAATCGGGATCTCGGTTCGATAAATGAAAAGTCGTCATCCTTCCCTCTTCAGTCAATCCTATAAAAGTTAGGGCTGAAGTCGCAATTTTATCTTGATAAACAAAAAAAACTTATTTTCAGGTCAGATAACCAATCCTATAAAAGTTAGGGTTATCTGAATCTTTCGATTCTCGGAGTGGAGATCTCACTCTTAGTTTCACCTTATAGATTCTCGAAATGGAGAGCTTGTTTCGAGTTCCTTTTATAATCGGAGATAGAATATAAAATTCTTCCTTTCTGGTATCGGGTCGACTTCTGCCCAAAAAAGGCCTGGAGATAGAATATAAAATTCTTCATCTCCAGTGTCGGGTTCGTCTTTGTCTCAAGAGAAGACACCATATTCAAACACCATAATCCGCGCCTTACACGCACGAGGAATTTTATCCCGAATCCTAAGTAGGGATTAGTCAGCACCTAACACACGTTACCGGTTTAGTCTTTCACTGATTGAAAAAGACACCAGAATATAAGTCTGGGGAATTTTATCCCGAAGCCTAAGAAGGGATAGGTCAGTGCCTAACACGCGTTGTCGGGTAGTCTATTCCCGTAAAAAATGACCAAGTCTACGTATTCAAACTCGTAGCACTAAGTCTAAGGGAGTTCATTCCGTTAGCACAACGTTACATATGAAATGGACTTAGATAATTCATATGCTAGCCTGGCCCAAACGGTAGTCGGTAAAGGCTCATCAAATCCGTTGAGGGCTGAGGGTTTGCCAAAAGTTCTTAAAGTCAGCGCCTAACACGCGTTGTCGGGTAGTCTATTCCAGTAAAAAATGACCAAGTCTACGTATTCAAACACGTAGCACTAAGTCTAAGGGAGTTCATTCCGGTAGCACAACGTTACATATGAAATGGACTTAGATAATTCATATGCTAGCCCGACCAAAACGGTAGTAGGTAAAGGCTCATCAGACCCATAGAAGGTTGAGAATTTGCCAAGAATCATATAAGTATTATTGTTGATTATGCTAAGCAGAATAAAAAAATCATAATGAAAGTATACTGAACAAAAAACATATATTCATTAACGAAATCAAGCGTTCAGATACAACAAATTGCGGTCACTTTACATCAAGCTTATGATTAAGGATTTGTTGCTCTAAGTTGGATAATTCTTCGACATAGGTCCTCTCAAGCTCACATTGCAGTTTCGCCTTGAAGGATTCTTTAGAGATAGATAAAATTCTGGCAGCTTCCTCCTCTATTTTGGCTAATCTCTCTTCTGAGAGCGTCACCTTGCTGGATATCACAAGCCTGCCATGTTCTTCCCCAGCCCTGGTCACCTCCACAATAGCCCTTTGCTCTTCCGCCTCCGCAAGCTTTTGCTTAAGCACCGCTATCTCGGCGTCGGTAGAAGCTATGGAAGAATCAAGCTCGTGTATATGGGCTAATCTCTCAGAAAGAACATCCTTCACCTAGCCCACCCGTTTTCTCTATGCCTGAATCCCGAGCTCGGCAAATGCTCGAGCTTCACGCCAGGATTGTAGATGGGTCTCCATCTGAGTAGCAACATAACCACGAGCATCAACGGATTGGAGTTCTTGCAGCTTTTTAGTTCATGCTCTAGCTGCTTCAAGTCATCAGTCAAGGCATCTGCAACTTTTGGCGAGCCAGCGTCCCTCACCGAGGCTATTTTGCACTCGAGGAAAGGTCAAAACTGATTGAAAGGAAGCCTTTTCTGCAGAAGTTTGTCAATCAATGACCCCGCAAAATTGAAAAAGTGGTTGACCTCCAAACAGAGGATGAGCTTCTTCGGATCATCATCCGACAATAATGCCTTAATCGTGTCCCAGAGTTGAGGTGACAATCCTATAAAAAAGAGAAGAGATAAATATTCCAAAGTATAAAATAATTTTAAGTCAAGACATAGTGTGAAATTTACCAACGCCTGCGGAGCTTTCTTCAGCTAAACGAATCACGCTCGGTTCCGTTTGACCGACTTCATGAGTCCCAGGAAGCACGGTGGGCGTAGCAGCCATTGAAGCACCAACTTCTTCGGTTAGCCTCACTGTTTGTTCAGTTACGTCCTCCCCAATAGCTCCAACACTCGCTATAGCCGGCGTCCCTGAAAGAATTGGGAGTTGCATCTCAAGAGCTAATGACTGGGCCTCGACGATAATCCCTGCCAACAGTAAGAAATCGAGACAACCAGATTCATCAAACCCTCCAATAAGAGTAGTTGTATCAGTCTTAGCGACTGGTCCTACGATTGGAACTCTCCTATAGTTAAATGGAAACTGACAAATAAATATGTAACACGGGAATAAAAATCATACCGGTAGGCGAATTAGTTGTGTTCATTGGTTCGGCAGCCTCACGCTAGGCTTGTTCAAATAACATATCTTCAAAAAGCCTGTCATCAGAGTCTAAAGAGACGGAAAGCGGATCGGGTGAGGGTACACCCGTTTCTCCAAGGGTCGCGTCACGAAAGGCTCCCTCCTCGCCTAAATCCCCCACTGAAACACCTACAGAGAATCAAAGTGTTAAAGTAGAAAGAGGAGAAGCCGAGAATACGCAATAAGAGGAAGTCAAGTTCACCTTCGGTAGCTGCACCAGGTTCCACAGCCTTATTACTCAGGACCTCTTCTTGCAATTTTTCTAAGAGGGTAAGAAGCATAGAAACGATTAGCAGAGACACAAATTCCAAATCGTTCAGCTCCCGCCAAATAAAAGACCTATCACCGATGTTAGATGTACCTAGCTCTCTAACTCTTTCACCTGTATCAGGTCCAGCGCCGGAGTCTTCAACAACTTCAATATTTGCACCTGCTTCAGCACCTACAGGTTCCTCGGCCATAACCTCATCCATTGGTTGGGAAAAGTCAGATTTTTCGAAGTCATTAAATATGGGAGAAAGAGGATCATATTCCTCTTCACCTTCTTCACGACCTCCTGAGACATAGTAATGACTAAGTCTAGTAATTAATAAATGGAACAGTCAAAGGATCACAAGAGTTAAAACATTTCCCTCTCTACCGATGGGAATGTCAGTGCTAGGCCTCGTTCCCGAAGCCGAGAGTCCACTATGTCGTTTGGAAGCTAACTTTTTACGCTTTGCAGGGGGCCTCCTCCGGATCAGTGACTCACTCATGAGTAAATTTTGAACGTGACTCTAGCCCTAAAGTGACTTGAGTTGTAGGCTGAGATATTGTCTGGCGTATAAGTTGGGGCTCTTCTTCTTCTCCTCCTTGGAAGCCACACCTGGGAGTTAAACCGACATCTTGTTAGGATAAGTGAATAAAACTTGCATCTTTGGCATCTTCGGAGCTAGCGAAGGTTTAGATAATTTCGAGCGGCGAGCTCGATCAGCTATTACAAACTCAATTAATTCTAAGGAGAGAGGATCTGAGAGACCTGTTCTCAGCTCTTCTTCGTCGTCGCTGACTCTAGCCTCTTCGCCACTCGCAATATCAGTTTTCAGGATCTCAGCATCAGGAGGAAAGATGGCTTCCTTCTGCCTCTCCTGGCCGGAAGGACCCGCTCGTTCTTTTCCTCTTCTTTTTCAAAACTCAGCCTTGTACACCATCCGAGTGGCAATCCGAGCTGCTTCTCCGAACGCTAACTCTGCGATTTGTCGCATGGGCACAGACTCGTTTGCTACCAAAAGCCACCGACATTGTAGGAAAGTCAGCTCTAACTTGCACTCAACACCGGGGACTTTGAACTTGGTACCAGTACAGCCAAATATACTCCACAGCCATGCCTTGGCCCTATCTATCAATCCACTATGAGTCCGGAGCTATCAATTCGAGTTTTCGATATAAATCTGATCATAGCCAAATTGGTGCGCGAACCGACACGGCAAGTATAGCTCTATATAGCAGTGATTCTGCACCCGGAAGATCAAGTAGCCCGACCGGATATTGATCAACTAATCAAAGCAACCAGAATCAAGGGAAGTCTGACCTATACCCGGCGCCTCCGTATCGACTAGTGAATTGCCATATTGACCCGAAAATCATGGGAAGTAAGTAGGGAAGACCCAGCACTTCTGGTTATGAAGTTGCCTCTTAATCTCCACAAACCCTCGTCCTTTCCATATACAGCTTCCTATTAATTTGATACAGGTGTATCTTCTCTTCGGAAAAGCGATCCTCATGGGAGCTTGAGGATAGGTGATTCTCATGATATCTTGAGAATAGTGGTGTAAAGCGATATGATGGAGCACAGGATGGAGCGTGAAGCGAGTCGAAAGAACAAAGAATCAAAGATTTTAGTTCTCAACCTAATGAGTCAACTGACAGGTTGATGAGTCGACTGACGGTTGATGAGTCGACTGTCGGGTTGATGAGTTGACTCAAGAAATCGCCTCCAGATAGCAAAATGCTTCTGCTGAGTCGACTTATGAAATCATGAGTCGACTCATGCAGTCCAACACAAATTGTGCATGTTTTGAGTCGACCATGAGTTGACTGGTGAGCATGAGTCGACTCATCTCAGTCATGAGTCGACTCATCGAGGTTTCCTGGGCAGATTTGGCTTCTGTTTTGAAGGAATCCTAGCTGGGTTTGGTTTTGGTTATTTACCAGATTGCTACCACGTTGTAAACCCTATAAATAGGGATTGTTTAGGGTTCTAAACAAGGAGGTTAGAAGCCAGATGTAGATCTAAAGGGTTTTAGGTCTAAGTGAGATCCTAATCAAAAGGATTAGGGTTTAGATATGAGGATCTTAGAGATCTTAGATCAGAGAGAAATTTTAATCAATGTATTCGGGTTTAGAGAGGATTGAGAGGTTGTTCTCGATTCTAGCGAGATTGTGAGGGAGAGATTATAATCTTTTGTTCTTCATAATCTAGAGAAAGTATTTTCCTTCGCTATACTGAATTATTCTTGTATTTTAGTTGTCTTCTTCTCAACCCACCTTGGTAATTCCATGACCAAAGGGTGCTCGCACGGCGACTTGTATCAAGTTAGTATCAGAGCAATCAGATCCGGTGAAGGGGCATCCTGTGTATGGCCCTGACTCGATCACAATACAAGAAGCTAAGCGAGATCCTTTTCTTTAGAAGGAGTTCAGAGATTAAGGAAGAAGAAGATGACTGAAGTTAATAAAGATGGAGGGGCTCAAGAGTTTCCTCAGCTGAAGTTCTAACTTGAATGAGACTTCAAGTTCCTAAAGGGGGACCCATGATATGGGTGTATCTTCTCTTCGAAAAAGCGATCCTCATGGGAGCTTGAGGATAGGTGATTCTCATGATATCTTGAGAATAGTGGTGTGAAGCGATACGACGGAGCACAGGATGGAGTGTGAAACGAGTCGGAAGAACGAAGAATCAAAGATTTTAGTTCTCAGCCTGATGAGTCGATTGACAGGTTGATGAGTCGACTGATGGTTGATGAGTCGACTGTCGGGTTGATGAGTCGACTCAACAAATCACCTCCAGATAGCAAAATGCTTCTGCGGAGTCGACTCATGAAATCATGAGTCGACTCATGCAGTCTAACACAAATTGTGCACGTTTTGAGTCGACTATGAGTCGACTGGTGAGCATGAGTCGACTCATCTCAGTCATGAGTCGACTCATCGAGGTTTCCTGGGCAGATTTGGTTTCTATTTTGAAGGAATCCTAGCTGGGTTTGGTTTGGGTTATTTACCAGATTGCCACTACGTTGTAAACCCTATAAATAAGGATTGTTTAGGGTTCTAAACAAGGAGGTTAGAGGCCAGATATAGATCTAAAGGGTTTTAGGGTTTAGATGTGAGGATCTTAGAGATCTTAGATCAGATAGAAATTCTAATCATTGTATTAGGGTTTAGAGAGGATTGAGAGGTTGTTCTTGATTCTAGTGAGATTGTGAGGGAGAGATTGTAATCTTTTGTTCTTCATAATCTAGAGAAGGTATTTCCTTTCGCCATACTGAATTGTTCTGGTGTTTTAGTTGTCTTCTTCTCAACCTACCTTTTAGTAATTCCGCGACCAAAGGGTGCTCGCACGGTGACTCGTATCATAATTGGAGAAAAGGAACGGTTGAGTCTGCAAAAATTAGGGCCGACATCATATCTGAACGGTGGAGAACGAGCCAAGCCATCAAGTAGATGTAGGGAAGCTCCACCTTGGTGAGAGAGATTTGAGCTGATGGTTTACCCTCCCCTTGAGTGAACACCTTAACAATATGACGAAGCCCTCTATGAATATCCGTAGTCATTGCCGAAAGAAGAGACAGATTTTTCTGATGAGCAAGCAGAATTGCAGGATAAAGTACTTCTAGAGGCAACGCATCAATAGATTGGTACGACACCACGCACTTCTTTAACCAGATGGCAAGGTAGCTGGCAAGCAATGTAATGGGTCGGATCGGTTTCACCGCTTGCCACAAAAATGTTTGGAACATGGTTCCAGCAGCAAAATCATCTTCAACGCCAGCTGTAGTGTAAGACTGGGCGTTGGACTTTCCGATTAGCTTGTTAACTTCAAAGGGGGTCAGCGATGTCAACTCATGTATCGCTTCACCCGATGTAATGACCGTAAAATTTTGATACTAGTTAAAATAAATTTTTGGTATTGTAAAATATTTAATTATTATTTTTACAATAGTATGTGTATTTTTCTCGATTTTCTAGAATTTTCTATGATTTAAAGTCCAAGTTTTATATTTATTTAAATGGTTTTAATATTTATAAATTTACTTCGTACAGTAAAATTTTCTAGAATTAATTTGTTATGTTATCAGTACTATTACGTATTATTTTAAATATATGTTGTATTATTAATATTATTATGTATTATTTCGTATAATACTTTGTATTATTAATTACGTATTTTTGGTAAAATTTGTTGTATTATTTTAACTATTACATATTATCTATCGTATTAGTATAACTAGTACGTTTTTCTATGTGGATAATTATCCCATAATTATTTGATTTTAAATGTAAGTAAATATATTTGTATTATTAATTATTTCCGTTTAATTATTCAATATGTGTATATTTTGACTGTTTTGTATCAACTGTTGTGTTAGCACAACACGTACGTTTTTAATTGTAGATGATTATTCTGTAACTAGTTTAATTTTTAAGTAACCGTAATTATTTATTTTAATTATTTTAGTTAAATACCATAACCCTAACCCTAACTATATATATATAGTTCTTTTTCCTTTTTGTTTTCACGTGAACACCCAACCCCTACCCAGCCGGCAACACATCTGCTTTTTCTCTCTCTTGTTTTCTCTCTCTCTCTTCTCAAAACCAATCAGCCTCTCTCTCTTGTTTTCTCTCTCTCTTCCTTCATCTCTCCCCGGCGAACTCCAAGACCCGACGCCGCCCAAGCCCACGCCCCACCTCCTCCATCTCTCTGCCTGCCTCCGGCCGTCGCCCCAGCCTCGGCTTCACCGTCACCGACGAACACCGACCCACGCGCAGCCGACCTCGACACCGCTCATCGCCGCCCCCATCTCCACGCTCCTGATCGCCGAGCCCGACGAACCGCCGCTCGCTCCTCCCCCTCCTTCTTTCTCAGGTCCGACAACGCTTCCCTCTCCTCCTCAGGCCGTCGCCAGTGCCGCCACCACGAACCCCATGCCGAGCACCACCTCCAAGCCACCACAACCACCGTATGAGATCTGCCGCTCCATCCCTAGCTCCAGAACTCTGCCTCGAGCTCCAGTCGACCACCCAACCGCCTGCACCTCGTCGGACCCCTAGTCCCATGCTCGCCTCCTTACGTCGCAGCCCCGTGCTCCGCCATCGAGCCTATCACCACCATGCTCAGATTCGACCTCGCCTTGGCCGCCGCTCACCTTGGTCGCTATTCACCGTCGGACGCCGTGCTCCACTCTTCGAGATCCCCGCCGACCAGCGATGCCGACCCGAGTTCGATGTCACGTTCTACCCACACTCAGATCAGATCCGCGCTGTTGACGTCGATCCGTTTGACGAAACCCCAAGGCAAGATCCCGCTCTCCCTGTTTTGTAGTTGAATATTTACATTATTATGAATTATTCGCATAGTTTAATTATAACGTATTTATCTGCGTGGGTTGTTTGGTGAATAATATTGATTTAAATAATAGATACGTGATAAATAGTATTTTCAAAATAATTATAATAAGTTAAAAGAATTTAATTTGGTAATGGATTTATTTTAGAGAATTTATAATATTTAAAAGAATTTGTTTTAAGAAAAAGAATTATTTTAGATTAATAATGAGAAATAATTTTAAAGGAAATTATTCTTGGAATTAATAACTAAGATTTTGATTTTCGTGTGTAAAATATTTGTTAATGGTAGTTTCATCTTGCATTGTTAATAGTAGCTTTACTCTCGTATGTTTCTTGCATGTGATCACGACCCATGTTCACACTTTATGACATTAACACTTACCTTAACTGCATTTATTATTCCATGTTGAGAATTATGAGAAGTACATGACTATAGTGACCTGTATGACACAGTTAGGATCTAGAACCTCGTGTGTAGTTGACCTGGAATAACGAGAATTGGGGTGAGAAGTCTTGGTCC
The DNA here is from genome assembly GCA_022839385.1 of Asparagus kiusianus. Taxonomy (NCBI): domain Eukaryota; kingdom Viridiplantae; phylum Streptophyta; class Magnoliopsida; order Asparagales; family Asparagaceae; genus Asparagus; species Asparagus kiusianus. The sequence goes on from BQKN01065189.1 coordinate 11,401, forward strand.
ATGTGAGTGGTTAGGATTGTTGATGTATATTCCAGGCTCGTGCCGGTGAAGTTTGTGTAGTCACCGGGGTAGGTCTGAGGAGATGAGATATTATGATTGTTGATGTATATTCCAGGCTCGCGCCGGTGAAGTTTGTGTAGTCACCGGGTTGGGTCTGAGGATTGAGATATTATGATTGTGGTTGTATTTCGGGCTCGCACCGGTGAATTTTGTGTAGTCTCCCGGGTGGGTCTGAGGAGTTGAGATATTGTGATTATGGTTGTATTCCGGGCTCGTGCCGGTGAAGTTTGTGTAGTCACCGGGGTGGGTCTGAGGAGCAGTAATATTGTGATTGTTGATTATTTGAGATGAGTGATGGGATAGTTAGTTACATGACCTCGATTCTTGGCTAAGTATGATTCTTGTGAGATGTAGGCCGGTTGTACTTCTTTTCACACATAGATCGGGATTAATATTTAATTATCTATAATTTGAGACATATGGTATATACATGAGGGTTTCCTTGTTTGGATTATTTCGCTCGACGTACTACGTCTCTTGTTGTAGATTTTTAGGTATTAATTCCATCTATTGTATGCCCCCTGTTACTTGAATGATTAGTCTGATCGCTAGCTGCATGACCTCATTACCTGATCGATTTTGGATGCTTTATGTTATCATGATTTAGTAGTGTTTTCATATTGATTTGTGAATTTGAATTGTACGTTCTTTTGTTATTTCTGTTATCGTATCGTTTTTCGCATTAGATTTCCGTTCGTTCTATTTTCTTTGTGGGGTCGGGTCTTGCCGTGTGCCATACACGTTGACGTACACCTGTTTTCTCTGGTGTACATCAGACTTAGAGGAAGAGTAGGTCTAGCTTGGAGATCGCCAGTAGCCAGAGGATTCTCAGCATGAGTACCTTGCAGACGTAGCAGAAGAAGAAGCCGAAGCTTAGTCATTCCTTTCAGTTTGTTTTGTAGCACTTTCTTTTCCTTTTGATCAGTGTATTTTTATATTCACCAGTATTTCATTCAGATAGTTTTTGTATAAGGGCACGTTTGACCATATTATTATGTCTCGGATGTTATCCTATTTGTGATATGTAATATTTTATTCTGAGTTTGTCTATTATATTCTTGCTGATTGTGATCGGGGACCTGTGACTTCGCATTGTTTTTATTTCCAGACGCTTAGCGTATTGGATTAAGAAGAAAAGAAAAAGAAAAAAATAATAGTGTATAATTCTTCTCAATCTAATACGTCGCGGGCTTGTTCACGTTCTGATTCCCGGGTATTTTGGGAAGCGGGGCGTGACACCCGAGTTGCCATCTATGTTCTTGAACAGATAATCCACAAATTTCTTTAAACTGATCTGCGGCCATGGCTTCTTTGATAATGGATCGGCACCCGCTAAAGCTATGTGGTAGTCGTTGGCAAGATCCCACAGAGTATTATAACGGTTGGGTGTTCATGACCTCAACTGTTGCAACTCCCGATTAGAAGGGAAGTATTCTTGATAGATCATATTGCCCATCGGAAGACCGGAGACCCTGTGCATCTCATGCAATGCCAACCCCAACTCACCATACTTGGTCAAAAATGTGTTGGTTTCGGGGTTGTAAATCTCCAACAGTGCCAGGAAGTGAGGAACGCTGATTGGTAGCCCATGTAGGCGTATAAAATTGCCTATAGGTCCCTTAGCATAGCTCGACATGGGGATTCGACGAATCAACGAGTGACGAGGCGACGTGGTCAACGAATTGCACGCGAGCAACGGAATGCATTCGCGTGCGGAACCAATCCAACGGTTCAGGAAGTCAACGAGTCGTCCAACCATAAAACGGATTCGAACTCAAACACCAAGGCGGATTTACTGCCAAATGAAGATCCAGACTATCAAATCGAGGTCCGGATAAATCAAATACAGAACCAGAAAGCAGAAAACGTCGGAAAACAACACCCCGAGGGGCTCGGCAAAAACCTTGTTCTTGAGTTTTTGAAGGGGTGATTCATCATTTTAGAGGACTTTTGGAGAGCCGAAACTCTGCCGGATTGAGACCTTGTTCTTGAGTTTTTGAAGGCTTGAAGACTTGGACATTCAGATCGGGTTCTTGGCGAGCATCCGCATCACAAAAGGCAGGAGTTCGAGAGGACCAAATCTCAGATCTACGTTGCTATACTCCAGATCAAAGCTTGGTCTTTGATCCCGAGATTTGAGCGATTGTTTCCTTGGTGAAATAATCCCTCCGGCTATTATTTCCTTGGTAAAATAATACTCGTCATATTGCGTAGATCTGTTCGGATCTAGATCGTGCGGTGGTCAACGGATCAACCATCGGCGCAGGCAAACAACCCACGAAAGCGAGTGATCGGATAACAGGAGCTCGTGATTTGTTCGACAAATAAGGAAAGTTGTAATTTTCATTTTTTGTTTGATTTTCATTGTAACCGGATCTTATAAAAAGACAGGATCTTTGTAACCCAAAAAGCTGTTATTTAAGAGTACAATGGAATCATCAATGAAGAAAGCTACCATTTTTCCCGCGAACAATCTGGCGACCACAGTGGAAGCCATCGATCTCGCTGCCAAGATCGGAGCGTCGCAGCCGCGGATCTCGATCCCGGTCGTGGAGGAGGTCGAGTATGAGTTTGACCAGCAGAAGTACGAGGAGTACGTGTCCTCGTCTAGATCAACCTCCCCCCGTAAGTCCAAGAAATCCCAGAAGTTCTCCTCCAGGAGAAAAGTTCGTTGGTGCGAAGAAGTTGAAGCCACCAACGACAACCTCACCCCGATCGACGCCAAAGTTGCATCGGGTGAAGTCCCACCGGCCTCCAAGCAGGTCAAATCCGCCATTGAAGGCGTGGTGACTCTCTCTAAGAGAGCTCGCCAGAGGCAGCGTCAACGCCTTGCGAAGTAATTCACAAAGGCCATGGAGTCTGTTGATGGGGTCCGCTACAATGCGGATCTGAAGAGCAAACGAGGCAAACAGCCTCAACAACAAATGAAGGGTGGTTCCTCCAAGCCATCAACAATGGAGTGGGTCCGTGTCAAACAGAATCGCTCGACGTTGGAGGAGCATATCCGCAAACGCCGTGCATTATCAGCGCAGGCACGGGCTAAAGCTGAAGAAGCCCGTCGGAAGCTACAGAAAGAGGTGGTCAAGAAGCCGCCATCAACTCGTAGAGTTTGGAGGCCGAAGTCTGAAGCGGCGGTTCAGACCAAGGAGCAACAACTGCAGCCTCCGAAGGTTCAATATCCGGCAAATCAACCCAAATCGCCGGTGATTTCCGCAACTATTCCGGGAGATCCCACAGGATCATCCCAGAAGAGGAAGTTGGTTTTGGAGCGCCTCGGTCCACTTCCCAAAGAATGAGTCAAAACTCCAGTCCAAGAACGGTTGGGGCCAATGAAGAAGTCCCAAACGATTCAACATGCTGGGGGTCGCCGCAACCCTCAACATTTGGAGAAAATCATGGCACCCAAGCGCACAACTTTGCGTATCGAAGTACAGGAGCCTGCTAAAGATTCACGCCCACAAAGGTGCGTTTTGAGGCGCGTGACTCTTGAAAGCCCAAAGAAGGCAATTCATCCTCAGAAGGAAATGTTGTCGTCTGATGACGATGACATTATATCTGAGAAATCGTTCCAACACACGATAGGTTGCTCCGACTTTCAAACGGACGAGTTGTACTATCGTGCTGGGGGTACGAGCAAATCCAGAAAGAGAAGCCCTCGAAGGCTCGAAACTCAGTGTCCTTGTTCAAAGCTCATTCGGGCGGTACTGTCTGAGTGCAACTGTGTCAAGGCAGTCCCCGAGAGAGTTTCTGTGTTCGAAAGACTCAGCATTGAAACGCCAAAGCCAAGGACTAGGCGTTTCCGACGAAGAAGAACGATGGTCGAAGAAGGCGAACATTCAAGAGTCACCGCCAACATGACCAGCAAAGGAACATCGGCTCAGGATAACCCCGAGGCGATTCCAGAAATACCTCGACGCGTAACTCGTCTACAATCCGGGGCTATCATTCGCGCAACGTATGGTAGGGTTCGGACAAGAGTACCTTCGGGAGACGAAGAATCAGATGCCGGCTCAGCAATTGCATCTGTTAACACCGTGTCCAGCGAAGGACAGCCCCGCGAGTCATTCATGATAAGCGCGGAGCAAGTGGCCAAAATGCTTGAAGAAGCCATGACCAAACAACAGGAGAGCTTCAGGTTCGAAATGCAGATGGCCATGCAGAGTATGAGGGAAATGCATGAGCAACAAATTCAGACATTGACAAACCAGCAAGGCGAACCAAGCCGCCGTAATCCGGTTGTTCAGGAAGTGGAGAATGCGAATGCGGATGAAACCCGCAATGCCAATGATCCTCCCATTAATGCAGGGGGTGGCAATGAGGATGCTAGTCACAACACCACGCTTCCACCTCCGAATCGTACTGATGAAAACTCGGGTGAAAGTCTGAAAATTAAAAACCTCAAGAGCAAAATCAACACATTGATTTCCGCTCAAGAGATAAAAAAGACGGGCATTCCTTGTCCATACCCAAGAGAGTGGGAATCAATCCCATATCCGGCGAAGTTCAGTCTAATTAACTTCACGCCGTTTAATGGAATGGGCTCACCCACTCAGCATTTGATTTATTTCAAATCGCACTTGGGGGTAATCTCTGGTAATGAGCCTCTAATGGTGCGGTCATTCGTTGGCACTCTTCGCGGAGCCACCTTCGATTGGTATCGCCGCCTCAAGCCAGGTAGCATAAACAGCTGGGACGACATGGAGACTAAGTTCCTCACAAATTTCTTTGACGACAATACCGAGATATCCATCGGATCGCTGCTCGATGAGAAGCAGAAAGACGGGGAGTTAGTCGACACCTTCGTCAAAAGGTTCCGGAACAAGGCGATGAATTGTCGGGATCCGATCACTGAGGAGTTCATCCTCCAGACCTGCCACAACAACCTTTCGCTGGACGTGTTGGAAGCAATGGGCACAGCACCATCCAAGACATGGAAGGATTTGAAGGTCCAAGGAGAGCAAGCTGAGCGATTCCTCAGGAGAAAGAAGGAGGAGAGAGGCCAACCGGCAACGAATCCTCTGAAACAGAACTTCGTCCCAAAAGGGAAAGGTAAAGCTCATGCTAATGCCATTGATGCTAACCAAACTTTTCAATTGCAACCTCAGCAACAGCAACAGCAATGAGCGCCACAACAATCGCAGCCGCATTGGCAGCAACGGTCTCAGAAACAAAAATCTTCAGAGCCAAAGTTTCCTAAAGTGTACTCCTTCAAAGATGACGAAGTGCCCGCCATCTTCAAATATTTGTTGGAGAATAACAAAATCTAGCTGCCAGCGATCGTGGATCAAGAGGGAGCCAGCAAAGTGACGGATCCGAAGTACTGCGCATACCACAGAGCGGTCCATCACCCTACGAGGTCATGCTACCACCTCATGGACAAGATCCAGGCGTTAATCGACATAGGGGTCATAACCCCGAAACCGACCAAGAATGTGGGAGCAAACGCTGTGTCAATTAGTTTTGGATCAATGCCTACAACTTGGTTCGAGCCAAAGCGCGTCACCAAAGTCGGGATGAAGACGGTGAATGATGACCCACATGGACAGCGCCAAAAGGGACTTGTGCCACACACAGCCCCGAACGGTGAAATCCTCTGGGTTCATCCAGATCTCATTGAAGATGAACAGTGGACAACGTCTTCGAAAAGAAGGGGCAAAGGAAAGGCTTGTCATGCAACTTCCGCAATCTTCGAAGAAGACGGCGATGAAGCTCCTACCTTTCCGCTTTCCGACGAGGAACAGGAAGTCTTTGCGACCCGGAGTGGAAATGAGTATCACTTCAAATATCCATCTCCTGGTGATCAATTAGCTAACCAAGGAGTGGCAAAATGGGGACCAGCCAAGACTCTCACAGAGCTGGGGGTGATTACGGTTCCTAAACCGGTTGAGGAGGCTCGACGACAGCCGGTAGATAAATAGAAAGAAAAGAGGCCCAAGGAGGTTCAAAATCCGAAGCAGTCTCGTTTCAGTCGTCCGATTGGAAAGGATAAACTGGAGAGTTCGAAAACTCCGCGCGTCTTCGACATCATGGCTCAGCTAGCCAATATTCCAGCTCGGATAACGCTATATGAGTTGCTGCGGTTGTCTAATGAGACTAGAGAAGCCTTGCAAGAGGCCTTGGCCGATTCAGAAGCGTTCCTCACTCGGATCAAGCCAGCTCCTGAAGAACTAGAAATGTTAGCTCAACAGTGTAATGTGGCAGCTAAGAACATTCCCTGCATCACTTTCACCAAAGAAGACATGCAGACGAAGAATTCAAACTATGATCGGCCCCTGTACTTCATCGGGTACATTGGCTCTAGCGAAGTCAACCGAATCCAAGTGGATCCGGGTTCCGCTGTGAGTATTATGCCACTTCGCCTAATGCATAGCCTTGGCATTCCAGTCAGCAAATTGGCGTCTACAGGCACGGTCATTTACGGATTCAACACCAGCGGGTCAAGGCCTTTGGGAAAGATCCGAATAAAGTGCCAAATGGGCGATCTGAAGACGGAGGTCACGTGCTACGTGATTGATGCTGAGACATCCTATAACTTACTACTGGGTCGGCCTTGGATCCATAGTAATGTTATAGTTCCCTCCACCTTACATCAGTGTCTGAAATATGTCGACACTGATGGAAGGGTCAGGATGGTGGTCACGGATAAACAACCATTCAAAGGGTATGAGAATTACTTCACAGATTCTCTCCTTTATGGTAACGAATCCGATACGGAACCATCGGTCCAGGGCACGGACAGCGAAGAAGAAGCTGATTCCGAGGCCGGATTCGATTGCAATGGCGGTTTTGTTTTAAATTACATTGTACCCTTTGTAATCAATCTTGACGACGAACAATCGTCATATGGCGGTTATAACTGGCAACTTGCCGATATTAAAATAAATCATGATTTAGAGTACTCCTTATCTCTTGATGATGCGATAAAGGGATTATACGATAATCCTGATTTATGTATGCCGCTCCGATCATCTTATGTAACGAAGAAACGTCTCCAGCATTCTTTCGGAACAACCCGAATTATTCCTGCCAAGATAGGGGGACAAAAAGAAGTGATTTACGGTAAAGGAGAAAATCTTCCGTTGCCAGATCATTTCCTAAGAGAAGACGAAGATGATGACAAATCTGGTCTGCACTTATCCAAGTATAGTCCGGAAGCGCGCACGCTCATGGAAAAACAAGGGTACGACTTCACACTCGGAGAAGGTTTATACTTCGATCGAGGTTCCCGTATCCCAGTCAAAGCGGCATATGTACCAAAAGGGAAACCGGATGATTATTACCGTCACAAGAGAGGCATAGGCTATGTTTCATCGTCTGATGACGAATGTGGTTGGCAAATCATCGATCAAATTGCTAACAAAGCTAAGGATGGGTACTTGCCAGATCCTTCAGCTGGGGATTCCGACACAAGTTTGGGAGAAATGTTCAAGACTTTAATGTCGAACATGACTACAGCTGATCCATCTACGATGAAAGACGACGACCAAATGCCAACATAGGAGGACCCATGGGTTCATCACCTAAACATGCAGTATGGCGATAGATTTGAACAGAGAGAACCCCTCACTGAAGATGAAATAGTCCAAATTAATATGGGTGATGAAGCTAACCCAAAGCCCATATTTATCAGCGATAGTCTTCCCCCAGATGAGAGGGAGGAATTAATTGCCCTCATCAGGGAATATATCGACGTCTTCGCTTGGAACTATGAAGACATGCCAGGGCTCGACCCCAATGTGGCAATGCACCGCCTCGACATCAAGCCGGATGCCAAACCTGTCAAACAACAACAAAGACGGTTTCGTCCGCAGATTATGGAAGCCATCGAGGCAGAGGTTAAGAAGTTGATCGACTCAGGATTTATCCGAGAGGAACAACATCCAGATTGGTTAGCCAACATCGTTCCCGTCATGAAGAAGAATGGCAAAATCAGGATTTGCATCGACTTCAGAAACCTGAATGAAGCATGTCCAAAAGACGATTTTCCTCTCCCAATCACGGATGTCATTATCGACAATACATACGGATTCGAGAGAATGTCCTTCATGGATGGATTTTTGGGGTATAACCAAATCAAGATGCACCCGGATGACGAGAAGCATACAGCGTTCAGAACGCCCCTCGGTGTCTTCTGCTACACGGTGATGCCTTTCGGTCTGAAGAACACAGGCGCCACATACCAACGAGCGATGACTAAGATTTTCCAGAAGCACCTCAGGAAAACGGTTGAATGCTACGTTGATGATTTGGTGGTAAAAAGCCGCAACAAAGAAGATCACATCAAGGACTTGAAGATGATGTTTGATCTCATGCGGAGTCATCAATTGAAGATGAATCCCACAAAATCCTTCCTCAGAATGTCCAGCGGAAAATTCCTTGGATTCATCGTCACCACTAAGGGTATACACATCGACCCAGACAACATAAAGGCAATACATGAATTGCAACCCCCGAGGAATCTAAGAGAGCTCAGAGGATTGCAAGGGCGTTTAGCTTACATCCGGAGGTTCATCTCAAATCTTTCTGGGAAGTGCCAACCATTCTCTAAGCTAAACAAGAAAGGTGTGTCATTTATTTGGGACGACGCCTGCCAAAAAGCACTCAAAGATATCAAGACATATCTCACGAACCCTCCTGTTCTTGTTGCGCCAAAATCAGGTAAACCGTTCTTGATTTACATCAAGGCGATAAACCATTCGATAAGTGCTTTATTAGCACAAGACGATGATAATGGTCACGAACAGGCAGTTTATTACCTAAGTCGGACCTTGATAGGCGCCGAGTCTCGATATCCGATGATTGAGAAAGAATGTCTCGCATTGGTATTCGCAGTGCAAAAGATACGACATTACTTGGTTGGCCAGACGATTTACGTCATTGCTAATGTTAATCCGGTACAGGTATTCATGACTCAACCGGGTTCGATGAATTGGCGGTTAGCGAAGTGGGCTCTTCTCTTGTCCCAGTATGATTTGCACTTCAAACAGTAGAAGTCAGTCAAAGGACAAGCGATTTGTGATCTTTTGGCGGCAAGTCCGACAACAGATACGGTTGAAGTATATGATGACTTGCCAGACGAAACCCACGAGGTTAATACCACATCACACCAACAAGTATGGCAATTATACTTTGATGGTGCTTCGAGAGCAGTTAATAAGGCAATAACCCCTGGATGTTCTAGAGTCTCCTTCGGAGTTGGAGTTGTCTTAGTTTCCCCAGGGAAGCATGTGATGCCTCGGGCTTATTCACTGACGGATCCATGTTCTAATAACGTAGCCGAGTACAACGCCCTCCTCATTGGACTCAGTTTCGCCAAGGAGCTGGGGGTCGAATATCTCGAAGCTTTTGGGGATTCTCAATTGATAGTCAACCAAGTTCGTGGAGAGTATGAAGTTAGGAACCCAGATCTAATTCCGTACCACCAAGAGGCCATCAAAATAGCGGATTCTTTTGAAGAATTCTATATTGAATACATCCCTTGTCTCCAGAACGCTTATGCGGATGCACTAGCAGCACTAGTATCACTCGCGCAGCCGCCCGAAACTGAACTACTAGTCACAGTGAGATCACATCAACTCTGTATACCCATATACAATATGGATATCGAAGAGGAAGATAACAGAAACGAAAATGCTAAAGAGGTGAACTCAACCCAAATCGGGTCTGAGTCTCGAGATTGGCGCTTTCCCATCATTGATTATGTCCAATATGGCATTTTGCCGGAGGATGTAAAAGAAAAAGAATCTATTCGCCGAAGAGCACCATGGTTCTTTTACAATACCGAGACCCGTACATTATACCGTCGAGGGTATGATGATTTTCTTCTCCGATGCCTTTCGAACGAAGAAGCAAAAGAAGTTCTTAAGGAAGCACACGAAGGAGAATGCGGTGCGCATCAGCCTGGTCCCAAGCTGTATGATCAAATCAGAAGAATGGGATATTTCTGGCCAACAATGGTACGTGATGCAATCGAATATGCACGAGGATGTCACGCCTGTCAAGTGCATGCGAATTATATGCACCAACCACCGGAGCGGTTACACACGTCAATCACGTCCTGGCCATTCGAGACATGGGGTATGGACATTGTCGGTCCTATTTTTCCTCCTTCAGTCAAAGGTGATCGATTTATCCTCGCTATCACGGACTACTTTTCAAAGTGGGCTGAAGCAATTCCGCTTAAAGAAGTGAAGACGAACAACGTCATCAACTTCATCAAGCATCATGTCATATACCGACACGGCGTGCCGAGACGGATCATTCATGACAACGGTCCGTAATTCATAAGCAACGCTTTCATCAGGTTCTGTGACAAATTCAAGATTCAAGATGTTTCGTCAACGGCTTATTATCCCGCTGCTAATAGATTAGCTGAGGCTTTCAACAAGACGATCATCAAGATCCTGTCAAAACTCGTGAAAACCAATAAGCGAGATTGGGACGATAAACTCGGCGAAGCACTCTGGGCTTATCGCACCACCATACGCACACCTACGGGAGCCACCCCATATTCATTGGTGTACGGATGTGAAGTTGTGCTACCATTGGAGATTCAAATCCCCTCCCTTCGGATCAATCTCGCAACGGAGATGACGACCGAAGAGCAACATCAGAAACGTCTCGAAGAACTCGAGAGGCTGGACGAAAAGCGCTTGGAAGCTCAACAACACATCGAGTTCTACCAAGCCAGGATATCTAGGGCTTTCAACAAGAGAGTCCGACAGAGAAGCTTCAAGGAAGGAGATCTGGTCCTCGCTGCTCGCCGACCAATAATCCTCAACTCCAAGAAGAAAGGTAAATTCGAACCCAAGTGGGAAGGACCGTTTGTAATAGACACAGTCTATTCAAACGGCGCATATCGCCTAATTTCTCTAGAGGGTATCAATCAATTAATGCCAATAAATGGAAAGTTCTTGAAAAAGTACTATCCTTAGTACATTCAGAATAACCCATTTATCGGGAAGTTCCTTGAAGAATATTACACTCAATATTCTAGAGGATAACCCAAAATCATTTTCACCACCAAAATCCCTCACTGATCAATTCCAATTGATAGTGAGTCCATCAAAAAATGTTCTTCTGGCCCTCTTGACTCTTTCTATGAACAAGAGGTCCACTTTCAGTTCGGAGTCCTCTTTCGATAAACGAAAAAACTCCCTTTCTTTTTTCTTTGGTTAAACCTTCTCATGGTTATAACCGAAGTTGAAATGTCACTTCGATAAACAAAGAGCTCATCTTTCGATCAGATAACCAACCCTATAAAAGGTAAGTTTATCTAGGTCTTCCAGATTTTCGGAGTGGAGATCCCACTTCTAGTTTCTTTCTTGCACTGGAAATAGAATATAAAATTCTTCCTTTCCAGAATCAAGGAATAGAATATAAAATTCTTCCTTCCTTGTTCGGGGAATAGAATATTAAATTCTTCCTTTCCCACACCAACTCTTTTTCCAAAATTTATAAATTTAGGATTCATCCTAGGAAGTTTATCCCGAATCTTAAGCAGGGATAAATCTGCGCCTAACACGCGCTGCCGGTTTAGTCCTTCTCCGATTGAAAAAAGACATCAGAGTTCGATTCTAAGGTACTTTATCCTAAAACCTAAGCAAGGATAAGTCTGCGCCTAACACGCGCTGCTGGTTTAGTCTTTCTCCGATTGAAAAAAGACACCAGAGTTCGATTCTGGGGTACTTTATCCTAAAACCTAAGCAAGGATAAGTCTGCGCCTAACACGCGCCGCTGGTTAGTTCTTAGCCATTAAAAAGAACACTCGTCCACATATTCAACATTGTGGCAGGTTGTTATTAATAACACCAAAATCCATACCTTACACGTATGGGGAATTTTATCCTAAATCCTAAGAAAGGATATGCCGACGC
>BQKN01065189.1:43336-55241 GCA_022839385.1 Asparagus kiusianus
ATAAGATGCAATCCCATCAACCTGGGCTTCATACACCGGACTCGCTGCCTGAAAGAGGGGAAAACAACAAGCGTCAAAGCGCTAGCGAGATCATCTCCACCGCCCCAGGGGGAAGGAGTAGGAGTATATAAGAAAATACTGTTAGTACATATAGCTATAAAAATTTTCATTCATATAACTCTAAATGGAGATTTATATTTAGAAACCCACAACACGAGAATTAGTAAGTCGAGCAAAATAATCCAAATAAGGAAACACTCATGTATATACCATTACTCAAATTGTGAATCACTAAAGACCAACTCTGATCCTATGAATGAAAGCAGTACATGAAGAAATAATACTCCAAACCTCTACCATAATAAACTAATGTCACATCTCGAACTACCCTCGAGTAGTTGGCGTAATAATAAGGAAATATCATCCTGCTCAAATATCACCATAGGCCATATCATGTATGTCATGTATCCAAAATATACCCCACACTTGGGTAATCTAACATGGGAGCAAACTACAACTGTTTGTATATGTCTTTATCACATAACAATACTTTTGTAAGGTTCTCACATTCACATGTAAGTTCAACATTCTTACTTAATCACTCTACGACAATAGGTTTTATCTCTCCTATTCCGGATGATGCATCCAGATGATCGTACTATGGAGTATAGGTTTATCAACCCAATCTGAAAACACATCGATCATCTTCGAGTATCGGTACCGCCGAGGTCTCATTACGGGATAACGTCCAAATACTCCTAGTGTGGTGCCGCAGAGGTCTCATTACGAGATAAACGTCCACATTGAAACATCCCCAACAAATAAGTATGCATTACTATTTGTTATACCAACAACAATCAACTTAAACACGTATTGTGCATCTCCACTATGCATATATATTTATTGAAGAACATAATTCAAGCATTAGTGCACGTATCTCTGTGTGTGTCCATATTTCGTGTTCACAAACACCTCAGGTGTTAAACAGGTCATAAACTTCATATTACATCTCAGATAGATTGAGAAAATACCTCAAAAACATCAAACGTGAGTCGAAACATGCACATGCTTCTGCCTATCTGGCGGTCGACCATGCCCTTTGCGGCGGTAAACCAGATCACGATCAGCAGCCTGCTCTACAGGTCTGTGATATTGTGTGCGTCCGTGTTTTTCATCATTCAAACTTGTTAATTCATCATAAAGCTTGTGCAGAACATTGTAAACACTAAATTAACATCTCTGAAGATTATTAAACCCATGAAACATGATTAATTGCATGATATATCATATTCAAACCGTAAACATGCACGAAAACATTGATATGTCGATAAAAACATCAAAACTTAGTTAAACCACATTGTTATTTACTTTCATATCTTAAATCACCTCTGGAAATTCTTTCTTAAGCTTTTAAACATAGAAAGATCTTATCTTTATTCGTATAATATAAAAGATTTGCTTTTATACTCAAACTAGTCAATTAGACTCAATAAAATCATATTAAAACTCATTAAAAACCTTTAAAAACTTAGGAGTAGGGTTAGCAGAGATAAAACTCGCCTGAGACTTGTTGAAAAATGTGCAAGATGCAAATTCAAGATAGATCCCTAAGCCACAAGGCTAAATCAAACCGAAATCCCGATCCAAAAGCTCTTGAACTTTCTCAAAAATCAAACTAGGGTTTAGGAGAGGGTTTGGTGGCTTCTAGGGGTTTTAGAACTCTGAAAAAGATGTAAAAATTTGTGAACATGTGATATATATAGCAGAGAAACGGACCTGGGCTCAAAAATACCCGGAACCAACTCAAACTGGGAAAACTGTTTTCCCGGTCGGCGGTCGACCGCGAGATATGCGGCAGTCGACCATACCGTATTTTTCTAGTTTGTGCAAGTTTTGCCTTTGTGCATGTAAAACCCCAAAAAATTGTGTTAATATAATTAATATGTGATTAATTATGATATATGGATATTTCGTATGATAAATATCATTAAATGGTATTTGAGTATGATACTATGTGTTTTGAGTATGAGCGAGTTCATACATGAAAAAGAAAAGAGTCGAAACATGCACAATGGCTGAATATATGAGGAACTAGAAAATTCCAGTCCGGTTGACCGCCACGGTCGACCGTAGTCCGGTCGATCACCACGGTCGACCGCGAAACCTGTAGAGAGCAGATTTCCTGTTTTGAGTTAGTTTCGGTTTTCTAAAGCCCATATTCATTCTCTCTGGTTTATATATCAATTATACACAATATTTTTAGTTTTCTAAGAACCCTAACAGCCACCAAACATCCCATAAATCCTAATTTGATTCTTAGAGAAGATTGGAGGCTTTTGAGTGGGATTTTCGTGTAGTTTTCGGCTTTTGGATTGGAGATCTTCCTTGGCTTGGCATCTTAAATGTTTTTCTACAAATCTTAGGCAAGTTCATTTCTGCTAATCCCCTCCTAATTTTTAAAATGTTTTTAAAGAGTTTTTAACATGTTTGATAGAGCCAAATTGACTAGTTCGTGAATAAAAGTCAATTCTTTTGTATTATATGTATAAAGACTAGGTCTTTCCATGTGAAAAAGTTTGAGAACAAATTTACAGAAGTATTTAGGATCTGAAAATGATTTAAAATGTTGTTTAAATTGAAGAAAGATGATTTGTTCTTCGTTTTGAGCTTTTATGCATGATTTAGGGTACTGAATATAAATTTAATGCGAATAATCATGCTATTTATGTTGAGTTGTTTCCAGAAGTTTTTATCTGTTGTTGGCATGCTTTCATGCAAGTTTCACATGTTTAAAACAAGTTTGAATCACTGAATAATCGACATGAACACAACATGGTGCAGAATCTGCACAAAATGGAAAATCGGCCCACGGTCGACCGCGCCTTAGTGGCAGTCGACCGCGTGCAGAATAGAGGCCTGAGTAGGCCCTGGAACCCATCGCGGTCGACCGCCGCATAATTACGGTCGACCGCCAATCAGTCTTGGCATGTGCATGTTTGTTTGACTTGTTTTGGTTTTCGAGAGAGTTTCTCGACATTGTACTAATGTATTGTGATGTTTATGAGTTGTTTAATATCTAGGATGATGGTGAATATCAGATATGGACACGCTCACCGAGATATGTGTACGTATGCTTAGAATATGTTGCGTTAACATACTTTTTGTTGCAAATTAAGTAGATAAATAAATATGATGAGTATAGTAAGTACATGTATCTGGAATAGAGAGATAAAACTTATTACCGTAGAACGATTGAGTAAGAGTATTACAATAGTATCGTTATTTCATGTGTCCAGAATAGGGAGATTAAACCTATTTCCAAAGAGCGATTGAGTAAGAGTATTATAAGAGTATCGCTATTGTATAAGGAGATGCACACTTGTATGTATTATCAATTGTACTTTGATTCCATGTTAGATCGTACATTCTTTGAGATCGTGACATACACGACATGGCCTATGATGAACTTTTGATTTGGATGAGATCCTCTTATATTGGAGTCGACTACTAGAGTGTAGTTTTGAGATGAGATTTTTATTCTACATGTTTGAGGTTTGGAATGTTTCCTTTTGTTTGTTGTTTTTTCATTCATAGAGTTTGGAGTTGATATTTAGGGAGTCACAATCTGAGATATGGTATATACATGAGGGTTTCCTTATTTAGATTATTTTGCTCGACGTACTAACTCAAGTGTTGGAATGCTAGGAGGAAGGCGATGATAAAAATATTTGGAGATTGGGATAAATTTATGAGATCTTACCACATTATCTCAAAGCACTCAAAAGAGAAAATCCGGGGACAATCTATGAAGTATCATCAGACCTTTGTTGATGCGAAGAACGATGGTTTACAGGTGTATTTTGGGCATTTGGGCCTTGTATTGAGGGTTTCAGATATTATCGTCCTCTTCTTAGCATTGATGGCACCCACTTGTACGACAAGTACAAAGGCATATTACGTGTTGCTACCAGAGTTGACACAGATGGCTGATTATTTTCTTTGGTGTTTGTAGTGGTTGATGTTGAAAACACAGAGAGTTAGGCGTGGTTTTTTGCATGCATTAGATATTATATCCCTAGTGTGGAGGTGCGGTCAATTACATTCATATCTGATAGGATGAAAGGAATTCCAATAGCACTCCATCAATATTTCCCATCTCCCCATCAACATCGTTATTGCTTGTGACATATTAGGGATAACTTCAAGAGGAAGCATGGAAACAGACAAGTTCAAGATCTTCTTTGGCAAGCCGGCTGTGCAACGGAAAAATTAGTTTATGATCAACTACGAGAGAGGATTAAGTTTATTTCATGAGCTGCACATGAATGGATCGAAACTAGTTTGGGTCCACACAATGTTGATAAGTGGACTTTATGTGAAGATGGCGGGAAATGATTTTGTATGATGACTACGAATGCTTTTGAGAGTTTCAATGGTGTCCTTAGGGGAGCACGTAGTATGCCAATACAGTCACTAGTTGTAAAAATATTTTACAAACTTAATAAATTCTTTCTCCGACGTGCAAGCTCGATCATTTCATATCATAAGATATAGTTTTAATGAATGGGAGGTCATTGAGGGAATATCACATAGAGAAAGTCACTCTTACAAAGTCAATGTGCTAGTTGATCACACTTGTCCATGCACTTGCAATGTACCACAACTATAATGGCTTCCTTGTTCACATGTTGTCGCGGTTTGCTCTGATCTACAGAGTGGCACGAGGATTTCACATTATGAATTCGTCGCAAATTGATATTCAACTTACAACTATCAACAGACATACAAAGAGTGTTTTCATCCACCATATGATTGTCGACATTGGGCATTTGATGGGCCACGCATATTACCTCCTTTGTATAAAAGATCAGTTGAGCGCCCTCATTCCGTACAAATTAGAAATAGCATGGATGACGGTCAAGAAGGAATTACGAGGAAAAATAAGTGTAGTAGATGTGATCAACCAGGCTACAACAAAAGCAGATGTCCAGCTAGGATTAGGCATTGATTTCTAATTTTAATATTCATTCCCATGTGACATTCGTATTTGTAATATGTAACATTCTAATATTAATCCTTGTTCAAAGTGACATTCGCTTGTTGTAATATGTAAACATTCTAATAGTAATCCTTGTTCCCATGTGACATTCGTTTTTTGTAATATGTAACCTTCTTCTTTGAATCTTAAATCTTGAATATGTTAAATACATATGATTAAGTCATTCATCAGAAATATCTAACACGTTGTCTTTTAATATTTTAATCTTAGATACATCGATTATGGATCCGGGACCAATACATGGCGACGTTTTGTACCTTCAGATAGATTATTGTTCACATCATATTGGCTTAGAACAAGTAAAAAGTTTTTTGTATATATATTCCTTATTTTTTATAGTAATTTAATTTTTTCTCAATATACTTAATCAATTTTGTTTAATGTGCAGCCCGTACCAGATATCACCACGGTTGATCATTCACGGAGTCATTCGGATTGGGTCATTGAGGATGAGAGGGTACTAGACTTGATAGATCAAGCCGGGTTCCGGGAGTGTTCAGTAGTGAGATATATTAGGCTTGACTAGTCCCTTATCAGTGCACTAATGAGAGGTGAAGGCCGGAGATCAACACCTTTCATATGCATATAGGGAAGTGTACTATTACATTGCAAGATGTAGCCGTCATACTTGGGCTCTGCATCGATGGCCCGACAGTTACTTGGCCGAGCCACCTTGAGGTGGCTCGGTTTCGGCCGAGCACCTCTAGGTGTTGGGTTTCCGTCGTTTTCCGTCGTTGTATCCGTTTTTTGGTTCTGTGGTTGATTTGTTCGGACTCGATTCGTTGACCTGATTTGGCAGTAAATCCGGTTTCTGATTTGGCAGTAAATCCACTTCTGAATTTGAGTCCAAAACTGATCTTAGTTCGATCGTGATTCGTCCGAGTCCGCTCTTGGTTGGATGGCTCATTGATTCCTCAACCCGTTAGCTTGATTCCGCACGCGAGTGGATTCATTCCGTCGTTTGCGTGCGGTTCGTTAGCCTCGTAGCCTCGTTAATCCATTTCGTCGCGTATCACTTGGCTTCGGTGTTGTGGACTAACGATCGTGTTTGCGTACATCACCTGATGGTTGGTTTGTCGAACTGACATCGTCGAGCTGTGTTAAGGGACCTATAGGCAGTTTTATACGCCTACAGATACCCCCTCCAAAGTATTTCAGCCTCGTTCTTTTATAAAAGAGTCTGGAATACTTTGGATATGATTGTCCCATCCTTCAATCGATTATGACGGGATATTTGGAGTGGCTTCTATTCTTGATCCCTTCAGTCCTCCAGATTATTCGGTGCTTTGTCGAATGTCTGTAAGGGTTCCGGTGCTGCATTTATTGTCTGACTGTCTGTCGGAATTTTGAACTTGAAGTCGATTCTTGATTTCCTGACTTTTTAGCTCGAGTTTGCTGTTTCAACATAGAACTGACCATCGGTCGTCGGCATTGAATCTTCATTTACAACGCGTTGTCCGGCGTCTGAGCTTCCTTGTGCCGCGTTGTCCGGCGCCCAAGCTTCATTGCGACGCGTGGTCCGGCGTTCGACACAGTTTATACTCGTACGTCTTCTGGAGTATACACATTTTAAGCTCTTAAGGTATTAGAGCGTGGCAGATACCTGAGTCACGAGACCAATCTATAGAATTGATGCGTCAATGACTCGTATTTATAGAATTTTTGGCAAATTCTCAGCCATCAACGGATTTGATGAGCCTTTACCGTCTACCGTTTGAGTCGGGCTAACATGCGGATTGTTTAAGTCTGTTCCACATGTGACGTTAAGCTAAAAGAGTTAACCCTTTTAGTGATACGATATTGAATACGTAGACTTCGTCTTTCTCCTATGAAAAGGCTAAACAGCGACGTGTATGAGACGTTGACTTAGGATTTTTGGCAAATCCTCAGCCTTCAACGGATTTGACGTGCTCTTACCGATTACCGTTTGAATCGGGCTTACATGCGGATTGTTTTAGTCCGTTCCGCATGTGACGTTGTGCTAAAGGAATGAACTCCTTTAGACTTTGTGCTATGATATTGAATACATAGGCTTTACCATTTGTTGCGGGAATAGGCTACCCGGCGACGCGTGTTAGGCATTAACTTTAGGATTTTTGTCTAACCCCCAGCCTTCAACGGATTTGATTAGCCTTTACCAACTACCGTTTGAGTCGGGCTAGCATGCGGATTGTTTAAATCCGTTCCGCATGTAACGTTGTGCTAAGAGAGTGAATCCTCTGAGACTTTGTGCTACGACTTCGAATACGTAGACTTCGCCATTGTTATGGGAATAGGCTACCCAGTAACGTATATTAGACGTTGACTTATCCCTACTTAGGCTTCGGGATAAGGGTCCCCAGAATCAGGTTCTGGTATCTTTTTCTACGGACAAAGACTAAACCGGCGATGCATGTTAGACGTCGGCATGTCCTTTCTTAGGATTCAGGATGAAATTCCCCATGCGTGTAAGGCATGGATTTTGGTGTTATTAATAACAACCTGCCACAATGTTGAATATATGGGCGGGTGTTCTTTTTAACGGTTAAGAACTAACCGGCAACGCGGGTTAGGCGCAGACTTATCCTTGCTTAGGTTTCAGGATAGAATACCCCAGAATCGAACTCTGGTGTCTTCTTCTACGGAGAAAGACTAAACCGGCAGCGCGTGTTAGGCGCAGACTTATCCCTGCTTAGGATTCGGGATAAACTTCCTATACGTGTGAAGCACGGATTCTAGGAGTTTGAAAAAGCGGAGTCTTCTCTTGGGGCAAAGACAAACCCGATGTGGGAGAGGAAGAATTTTATATTCTATCTCCCAACACTGAAGAGGAAGAATTTTATATTCTATCTCCAGTTGGAAAGGAGACTCGAGGTGGGATCTCCACCCCCAGAATCCGAAAAGGTAAAACTAAGAGTGGGATCTCCACTCCGAGAATCGAAAAGATTCGGATAACCTTAACTGTCGGAAGGTTTGATTATCGAACTAAAGATGGATTTCTCATTTATCGAGAGTGAATTTTGGTTATGGTCCTAACTGTAGGAAGGTTTGACCAAGTGGGAGGTTTGAGGTGACCCTAACTATAGGAAGGTTTGATCACTCGATTTGAAACTGGACCTCTCGTTCATTGGAGGATCGAGAGGGGATTTTGGTTTTGGCCCTAACTGTAGGAAGGTTTGACCAAGTGGGTGTGGGAGTACAAATCACAATGGGAGTGTTGACTTGTACAAATTACTCAGAAGGAATTCCTGGTGTTAAGTTATAAGGACTTAACACGAAGGGGTTTGACAATTCGTCAAGGATTGATATCAAAATTCCAAGTATTATATCCAGACTCTAACAGTGGGAGTGTTGAGTGCACAGATACATCGAAAGTTTGAGTGGATTTAACCGAAAGGAATTTTAGTGGACCCACTGTCAATTAATTTGATCAGTGAGGGATTTTATAGTGGAATACTGTGAGTCGTTAAACACCAACGGGAGTTTTGTGAGGGAAGATTGATCCAACGAAGTGATCGAATCTCATCTCAGCAAAAGAGTGTTCGGAAATCACAGTGGGGTTTAGTGTTTATCACTTTTTTGTAATGATAGGGTTATCCCTAAGAATTTAACATTCTTCCGGGAACGTCCCGTTACATGAATTATCCACCCCCAGCTTTTCTTGCGAAACTGGGTTTATCATTGTATTAGCTGCATGATCGAGTTATCCTTAAGAAAACCACGCATGTCACTCTCCAGAAACTTCCCGTGGAAGAAAGGAAATAGTTTAGACTCATATACCTAATGGAGTATCGGGGAGCAGTTTAACCTCTTATACCGGTCGGAGGATTGAGAAGCAGTTTATACTCATATACTCTTCGGAGTCTTGAGAAGCAGTTTATACTCATATACTCTTCGGAGTGTTAAGAAGCAGTTTATACTCATATACTTGTCGGAGTGTTAAGAAGCAGTTTATACTCATATACTTGTCGGAGTGTTAAGAAGCAGTTTATACTCATATACTTGTCGGAGTGTTGCCGTTCTCAACTGGCTTACCCTAGCGTTATGACGCCGGCTTCAACCAAGGTCTGGATGCTATTCTTTAAAGTAAATCAATCCTTAGTGGGATGAAGGATCCTCCTGTGATACGCACAGTACTTTGGATCTGCAGTATTGTCAGCTTCCTCCTGATTCATGATGGGTGGCAGCTTAATCTTGTTATTTTCAAGGAGGGATTCGAAGATGGCTGGAACATCTTCGTCCTTGAAGGAGTACTCTTTTTAGAGCCTCTGATCCGAAGTCTTCTGCTGTCTCTGGGGTTGTTGTTGCGATGTTTGATTATCACCAACAGCAGCTGCAGGTGCCTTGCCCTTACCACGGGAGGCGAAGTTCGAGTTCGGAGGATTAGTCGTCGATTGGCTCCTCTCGGCCTTCTTCCTTCGGAGGAAGCGTTCGGCTTGTTCACCGCGTACCTTTAAGTCTTTCTAATTGTTGGACGGTGCTGTTCCCATTGCTTCCAACACGTCCAATGCGAGGTTGTTGTGGCAAGTCTGGAGAATGAACTCCTCGGTGATCGGGTCCCGGCAATTCATCGCCTTGTTCCGGAACCTTTTGACGAAGGTGTCGACTAACTCCCCGTCTTTCTATTTCTCGTCCAGCAACGATCCGATAGATATCTCGGTGTCGTCGTCGAAGAAATTGATGAGGAACTTAGTCTCCATATCGTCCCAGCTATTCATGCTACCTGGCTTGAGGCGGCGATACCAATCGAAGGCGGCTCCGCGAAGAGTGCCAACGAAGGACCGTACCATCAGAGGCTCATTGCCAGAGATAACCCCCAAGTGTGATTTGAAGTAAATCACATGCTGAGTGGGTGAACCCTTCCCATCAAACGGCGTGAAGTTGATTAGGTTGAACTTCGCCGGATATGGGATTGATTCCCATTCTCTTGGGTATGGACAAGGAATGCCCGTTTTCTTCACCTCTTGAGCAGAAATCAACGTATTGATCTTGCTCTCGAGATTTTTGATCTTCAAACTTTCACCCGTGTTTTCGTTAGCACGATTCTGAGGTGGAAGCGTGGCGTTGTGACTAGCATCCTCATTACCACCCCCTGTATTGACGGGAGGATTATTGGCATTGCGAGCTTCATCCGTATCCGTGTGCTCATCTTCCTGAACAACTTGGTTACGGCAGCTTGGTTCGCCTTGCTGGTTCGTCAGTGCCTGGATTTGTTGCTCATGCATTTCTCTCATATTCTGCATGGCCATCTGCATTTCGAACCTGAAGCTCTCCTGTTGTTTGGCCATGGCTTCTTCGAGCATCTTGGCCACTTGTTCCGCGCTTATCATGAATGACTCGCGGGGTTGTCCTTTGTTGGATACGGTATTGTCATATGCAACTGCTGAGCCGGCATCTGATTCTTCATCTCCTGAAGGTAATCTTGTCCGAACCCTACCATATGTTGCACGAATGATAGCTCCGGACTGCAGACGAGTTACACATCGGGGCACCTCTGGAATCGCCTCGGGATTGTCCTGAGCCGATGTTCCCTTGCTAGTCATATTGGTGGTGACCCTCGGAAATTCTCCATCATCGACCATCGTTCTTCTTCGTCGGAAACGCCTATGCCTTGGTTTTAGCGTTTCGGTACTAAGCCTTTCGAAAACTGAAACTCTTTCGGGGACTGCCTTAATGCAGTTGCACTCAGACAATACCGCTCGGATGAGTTTGGAACAGGGGCATTGAGTTTCTAGCCTTCGAGAACTTCTCTTTCTGGCTTTGCTCGTACCCCTAACATGATAGTACAACTCGTCAGTTTGAAGGTCAGAGTAACCTATCGTGTGTTGGCACGATTTCTCAGGTATAACATCATCGTCATCAGACGATAATGTTTCCTTCTGAGGGCGAACTGCCTTCTTCGGGCTTTCGAGAGTCACACGCCTCGAAACATGCCTTTGTGGACGTGAATCCTCAGAGGGCTCCCGGACTTCAATGCGCAGAGTAGTGCGCTTGGTTGCCCTGATCTCTTTGTCATGTTGAGGATTGCGGCGACCCCCAGCATGTTGAATCGTTCGAGGCTTCTTTATTGGACCCAAACGTTCTTGAACTAGAGCTTTGCATCGCTCCTCGGGAAGTGGACCGATGCGCTCCAAAACCGACCTCCTTTTCTGAGACGGTCCTGCTGGATCTCCCGGCGATTTAGGTTGGTTGGCCGGAGGTGGAACCTTTGTCGAAAGCTGCAACGGCTGCTTCTTAGTGTTTCCGGTAAAAGTTGCTGTTTTCATTGCTTGTTCTCTTTTTTTTGAGATCTGTTACAACTTTGAGCGTCACAACAGAGTTTAAATGAAAACAAAAGATTACAACTTAAACGAAAATAAACACGAGAGCCCGGTTTGGTACGGTCTCGCTTGCGTGGGTTGTTGGCCTGTGACGGGGACGTCGATGTCCGTGGACCGCCGACTCTTCAAGATCCTTGCCGATAAAATCCGGCAGAGTTTCGTCTATCCGCGTAGGATATAGAAACAGAACCTCGTCGATCCGCGCAAGATCTAGAGGTTATAAGCGTATATCTCGACTAAAACGAGATAATAGCTCTTCTTAGTGTCACCGCAAAGGAGCAACACTAAGGATCAGAGAAGGGGGGTGAATGAACCTTGATGAAGAACTCTGACTCCTCACTCCAGCAGGGCTTCGCCGCTTCAGACTCTAGAATTTCAGATCTCGAGGATAATCCCAAGACCGGAAATTCTTCTCCAAGGCTAAACCAGAGCAAAATCAAGAGCCCCTCACAAAGGAGGCCTAAGGGGCTATTTATAGCCAAAAGGAGAGGGGGGGGCTGATATGGACACCCCAAGAGGAGAGACACCCCCCTAGGGGTGTCCTGGC
>BQKN01065189.1:70673-97861 GCA_022839385.1 Asparagus kiusianus
CCGGCGCAGGCAAAGAACCCACACAAAGCAAGTGACCGCATAACAGGAGCTCGCGATTCGTTCGACAAACAAGGATAAAATTTGTAATCTTTCTTTTTCTTATTTTTGATTTTCATTGTAACCGGATCTTATAAAAAGACCGGATTTCTGTAATCGATAAACTATTATGAAAGTGTACAATGGAATCAATGAAGAAGAACACGATTTTTCCCGCGAACACACACCAGGCATTCTTCTTCTATCATCTCATCTTATCATCTGAGTCTTATGAGTTTTTTTCTACTTTGTGGACTATCTTTATGTACATACGCCCTATTCTGCTAATGTAGTGAATTTTATAGCTGAATAGCTAGTGGTTTATATTTTCCTGTTAGACATCTTCAAATCAAGCTTGTGATACTTGTCTATTAGTATTATCTATGGAACTTATTTATGTTTACAGTAGTGTTGCTATGTTTCCGTTGAATTTGTTGAGATCGTGTGATAGTTTGTGATATTGTCTTGATGACAGATATAGTGATGTATGTACCGATCTTAAATATGCTAAAGTATATGCTTTTGGGTGGAATTTGACCCATTTCAATATTCTGCCTAACCTAGTCACATACTAGAGATGTGGTAGTTGGTCCTTAGGTATGACAAATTGTTACAAAATTTTTTTTAGTAATATTCATATCATCTCCATAATAGTATCCGAACCTATATCCAAATCCTTATTCGGATTTATATCTGTATCCATATCCGAAACTATATCTAAATCCATATCCGAATTTATATTCCTATCCATATCCGAAACTACATCCAAAATGATATTTGAATCTATATCCGAATCCATATCCAAATTTAGTTATTTGAACCATATCCAAAGTTTGAGTCGATTTCCGTATACAAAACCATATCTGACTAAAAATCCGAAACAATATCCAAATGTAACTGGTTTCTATCATATCCGCATCCGTTATGAATACAGTTGCGGATAGGATATAATCGGGCCGTTTTGCACCCCTACACGCGTGGGTCATCAACTTTTCAGCTCTGCAGCTAATTGGGTGCACTAGCTTGGTCTGCAAGCGCTTTGAGAGAACGATTTAGGGCCCGTTTGGATTGATTTTTTGGAGCTGTAAAAGTGGGGAAAACTACCAAAAATATCAGCTTTTTGGCAGCTTTGCCCCAAAATCGCCTCTTAAAGAGGCGATTTTGGAGGAAAACTGCAAAAAAGCTAACATTTTTGCAGCTTTCCCCCTACTTTCTCCCTCTAAAAACAGGAACCAAACGCCCCCTTATTGAGGTCTTACCACATTAAATGAGATATTCGGCGTCAGATCTGGTCGGTTGTGGCCGACCATTCCAACGCAATGATGATGTCGGGTGGCCATTCTGTGGTATGCTTGTGCCGGAGCGTTTGGCAAATGAGCGTAGCAGCTACCTTTGTGGCTGCAGCTGCGTGTGCATGCGACTGCTTGCTCTTGGCCTGGGTGACGGAATGCCTTTGGATCCGAAGCGATCGGAACCTTAGCCCGTTTAAGTAAATGCTTTAAGCACGTTGGGTCAAATGCCTTTGGATCCGAAGCAATCGGAACCTTAGCCCGTTAAGTAAATGCTTTAACACGTTGGGTCAAGGTTGAATCCATCAAGTAAACTCAACCTTGTCGGGTACGAATGGGGGCTTTATTGCTATGCATCAGATGATTCGGATCCATCTAATATCTTTCGGATCCAGATCCGAGATGGTCCATCACAGACCCAAACAATCCGACCCGTTTCCAGCCCTACACCAGCCCCAGCCCGAAAACCAGCCGCAAATTAATCCTCAACGAGTAAGGAAATCATGGAGGTAGACGAAGGAGCAAACCAGAATCCGAACCCCACCAAAATCTCCACCGAAAGTGGAACCAGCGGCAAGAAGAACAAGAAAAAAGAAAACAAAGAGGGCAGCTTCTTGCTTGGCTCTCCAACCTTCACCGAACTCGGAAACGGCCGCTTCAAATGCAACGAGACCGGTCACGAGCTTCCCGCCAAAGAGAAGGAACCGTACGGGCGAAGTAAAGCTTGCCGCGTTGCTCTCATCGATGCTGCCGTCGCCAGCAAGAAGCCGCCTCTCAATACATTCCAACAGTGCCCTCTCTCTAAGTAAGTAGCCAAAAAATTTATCGCCTTTTTTCTCTATTTCTAGTTTTTGGAATGATTAATCGTAGATGTTTGATTGAATGAAGGTCGAAGTTAGTGTGCGAGTTGACAGGGGATACTATTAACAAGTCTGAGGAGCATATTTGGAAACATATCACTGGCAAGAGATTTCAGAACAAATTAGGTATTCCAATTGTAGAGAAAAATCTTTTATGTACTTTGTTTGAAGAAATATTTTGAAATTTATATTTTCTTTCACGCTTTGTTCGGTCTAACATGACACGAGTTTAATTATTTTTTGTTCCGTGTACATACATAAAACAGAACAAAAAGAATTGGAAAAGATGGCATCACCAGAAAGAGCAGAAAAGAATTCAAAGAAATCGAAAAAGTTGCATAAATCAAGTATGGAAGCTATAGAAGAGGATCAGGAGATTAAACCTGATGGAAAGGGTTCGCTTGAAGGAAACGATGAAGAGGGAAACAGTGACATAGAAGAGCCCGATTTCTGGATCCCTCCTGTTGGCGAGCGTTGGGATTTTGATGATGGAAAAGATCGCTGGGAAGATTCCATGACCCCAGATCATCATGATGAAGATGATGGCTTAGGTTAAGTGAATTTAGTTTCATGCATGAACATCATCTTTCTTCTTTACAGAGTATTTCTTTTTTGATATGCATCATATACTAGCTTTGAAGTGATGAGTTTTTTGTCAAGTGTATTACTAAAATACATGGATGATTTTATAGTTGAAAAATGAGTAAATTTTCTAGAATACTAATTCTGAAATAACACTAACAACCTATCCAGATGTCTAGTTTTATGACTTAAAATCAGATAAGTTTTAAGCTTTTGAAGATGGCAATGAACCTATAGAAGTGTGTCGGTAATCATATTAACATGAAGGGCTGTGCCTGATGAAGCTAAGTCTGAAATTCCCAAGTCATAAGAGTATATACCTGAATATATTGGTATGAGCATGTGTATTGAGCTTGTTATATGTTTATATCAACCTCATGCCTTATACTGGGTATCATGTGTGTTATATTGCTAATATCCATCTACACTAAATTATAGGATAACGTATATTACTTCTGATATCATGTAACCAAGTGCAAGGACTTTCAGATCTTCTATGATTTTATATCAGAAAATCAAATACCAACTGTTGTGACTTGTAAGTTTTGTGGGTGTTCGTCTATTAGTACAGATATTACCTTTATGATTATCAATGTAAGTACCTGAAGAGGATAATTGAGATTTGAGTGTAGAAGTTGTTCGGTCATTTTTTTTGGTGTTCGTCGACCCCAACACAATGATTTCAGTGAATAGATATTGTTAATATCCATATTAATAATACGCTGTATTTGGGCATTGTTTACATAATGCTATTGAGTGAAATATTCTTTACAGTACGTTGAAGATTGAAGGATTGTAGTTGAGTATGTTTATTTGCACGATTATGTGTGCGCACGCGTTGTAATATAGTATACATATGCTGTAACATAGTAAATCCCCTAATATTATGATCCATAAATTAACTGGTACGTAAAGCTTGCATGCGGTGTGTTGTAATATAGTAAACCAAAATCCTAATATTATAGTACATAAATAAATCGGTACATAAAACACATTCAGGATATAGTTATAGAAGCTTCCCAAGTGCTTCTGGACATAAACCAACAGGATGTCTAATTCCCAAATATGAAGAATAAATCAGTTTAATATGGAGAGCATAGTCAATTTTTGTGTTAAAAGTTCCTACCAAACACAAAGATCAGGCTTAAAACACCCATTTCAATAACTTAACACAATCGTCTATCTGTAGCTACAACTCTAAAGAAAATGCCAACCTAACGAGTAGTATTAATAACCAACAAATACTAATCATTATCAATTCAGGTATAACAATTATGCTAAAATTCAATCTGAAATATCCGATTGTACCCTCCAAAGTAAGGTGGAAAATTCAGTTTAAACCCGCCTTGTTCCTCTCAGAAGTCCTAGTTCAGTCTCAGACTCTCAGTATACACTTCCAAGTTTAGTGGCAAGTTCCCAGTATAGTTCAAAATTTCAAAGACTAATGAGAGTGTGAAGGAGGAGAGAATAAGGAGACAGAGAGAAGCATTTTAACAGCTATTAATAGACTAAGATATAGGAAGAGTGAAATAACTAAGTAATCAAGAAATAATTGAAAACAGAGACTAAGATGAAATAAGTAGAAGATCAAGAAATAATTGAAAATAGAGACTGATTTGTGGACAATGATGGTAGCTCTGGACTTGAGTCCTCGAGTGGATCATAGAGAGCAAGTGAGGGACAATGTGTTAGGCTGCAATCAGAATTAAAGGCTGTGGAAAATGAGCAGGAAATTTTTTTTTTAAATGATTGCTAATTGCTCAAAAAATTTTAATGTGAATAAGTGGACTCGACTTTCTAAGTGAACAATGACTGGAGAAGACAAGATAGCATAAAGATACTCTGATAATGATTCTCTAGAAAAGACAGTTCATTTTCCATAAAATCTTATGATAAATCGGTCAGAAAAAAGATGAAGTATCTTTTAACTCTACTGACACAAAAACACGTGGACAGATTCTCTTGCTAGTCAGTGGTTAATAAGCCATATGCATTTTAGTTTGGGTTACTTGCTCACATATAATTTTCTATAGTTACACATTTTCTCCTAAATATTCAACTTTAGGTAAGGATGGCGCCAAAAGCAAAGACGTTTCAAATTTAACGGTAGAAGAGTAAATTGACCAAAAGTATCTAGTTCTCTAATTGTTGAATTGGTCAGCTTATGTGCTATTGTTAGGCGGAAGCTATGTTTGGTTAGCACTCATTGCTTGGGACAGCAATGATGCAAGTACACTCATGACATTCATAGAGAGAACCTATGAAGATAACCTGGGGTGGATGCATATAGAGCATGTTTGGCTACTACTTATTTTTTGGCTCCTTATAAGTTATTTATTACTTATTCATAAAACTCATTATATAGATGTAAATAAATAAGGAAAGCGATCGGTAAATCCCTTTAACTTATCGGGATACTTGATTAGTTACGTGTTTGGTAAACCAATAGCCCATAAGATATTGTTGTTTCTCATATTGTGACCAATTAATTTATTTTATATTAAGCAGATAATTTACTATTAGTAAATTTATTAATTGATTAAGTAACTAACTAACTAATAAAAAATAATTATTTCACAATAGCTTTGATTATTAATTACTAATATTGAGATTAATTAATTAATTTCATATTAATCAAATATTATTATTAATAAATTAATTACTTAATTAAATAAAAAATTATCTCATAATAAGATATATATCTGATTGAAATATTTCTATATAGTATATATTACATTATATGTGATTATTAATTTAATATTGGGAGTAGTTATTTATTTTCATATTAATAAAAGAAAAGTATTAATAAATTTATTATATTAATTAACTATGTAATTCATAATTGTTATTATTTTATAATAAGAAAATATTTAATTAAAGTATATTTATGTATATTTTAAAAATAACGTGATATATTTTTATGTATGACAATATTTATTGTTATAAATTACTAATGTTGACACTAATTAATAGATTTTATTTTAATTAGATAATTTTCATTAAAATATTTTAATTAATTAATTATAATTTATTACTTCATAATAAGAAAATATTTAATTATAATAGTTAATGAAACCAAAATTTTGGAGCAAAAACTACCACAAGATATACAGAAAAGAACAAGTAGATAAAAAGAACCCTCAAAAGATGTAATCATTGATCATTGATAGTAATTTTGCAGGTTCTCTATTTGCTTACTAGAATTAACCATATTTGAAACAAGAATTTGTGCAATCAAAGATGTGGAACAAGACAATTTTTATAAAAAATGTAAGGTGCACATACTACTTAAAATGCTGTAGGTCCTCTATGCACATTTAACTTCATCACCTTGGATTTTTTAACATAAAGCAAAACAAATAAAATTAGATAAATCTTCTTTGACAAATTTCTTCTGCTATTAAATCACACATGACAATCCATACATTAGCATCCTCTTGTAGACCATCCTCTCTGCCTTTTGTTGATAGGGTGTTGTAGAAGTTTCCCTCGCTTGAGGTACATAAGCTTCATTTTCAGCATTGGAAATGCTTATTTTGCACTTTTCATCCTTATATACTTATGATTTGCCATAATTGCAATGACTATATCTCTCTAAGTATCAATATCATATCTAGGCATCCAATACAATGTGAGCAATTGTACTTTCAAACTCTAAAAGTGCACTCAACAATATTTCTACATGAAGAATGCAAAGGGTTGAATTTTTCTTTATACCCCCTTGGTTTACACAACTCAAGTGTTGCAGCACGCTTGAATTATGGAAAATGATATCTTACATGTGAACAATTACATGGACCCATATATCCTTGCTTATGTGATCTTGCATCAACTAATACTTCTCACCTATTGGTTTGGAAAAATTAGTCTCCGGTCTATGGAGGGCTTCACCAAATATTCGATTGTTATAAGCAGCACCTTCTTATCCACCCCAAGCAGATACAAATGATATTAAAATAAACCGTGGCAATAATATCTTGAGTTGGATACCCTTTATGTCTAATGTATGGTACCTCCTTTCCATTTGGCAATTGAGCTCTAATCATCAATAGTTACAATGCAATCCTAAAAAAATATAAATTATTTACTACATAAATAAATGATTAAAATCTAAAAATATATAAAGTTTAAATACTAACATTAAATATGGTAGATATTTGTTTTGTTGAGGCTTATGATAACCTGCTTCTTCTTTGTAGCTGTGATAGGGGTTTATGATATCTTTAGCTAGTAGTGACACCGCCATTAGAAGTCTGTCAAAATATGGAGATATTGTTTCACTAGAATGGTGAAACGTCTCTTGAATGAGACGATTCCCAAAACCATGATCGCATATCATTCAGAACATGCCAACTTCCTCATGTATAGACATTGCTCTAGTTGCTCGCAAACCATATTTGGTACTAAAATCATGACACAACAATAAATATAGACTGTCATTCAAAAATATTGGTAACAACTTGGTTCCCCAATAGTATCTCATTTATTAATATATAACTTGTACAAATTGATGTGCGGGTTCCTTATGAATATAATTACAATAATATGTGCTAATTTTGGCCGCAACTATTTTACACAAGGCTAGCCACTTAACATTATCCCACTCTGTCTGTTGCATATTTGTTTTGAAGTCAGCATCTTCCTCTTCATTGTATCTATCATTAACGCAACCAATTACAATAATATGTGCATAAGAACCTTGATTCATTCCCTCTACCTAATGTGTTGCCCTTGCCCTTTCACCGACGACGAAGAAATTCAAAAATAGAGCATCATAACAAAACTAGTAAAGAGAAATTCATCTTCCTAAACTTTTTTATCATTCTCATTTTCCTACAATAAAATCAATTAAACTTCTTCAATGCCACCATAAGTCAATATAGTAAATAAATAGATGAACAAAATAACTATGAGGAAAAATTATTGGATTACCATAGTTTTATGTCCCACCACTCGTTGGACGCATTAATTGTGTTTTTGGTCGGATCCCACCTTAATCCCGATTCTCTTCTCATTAGATTCTCCTCTCATTAGCTGCTTGAAAAGAATCTGGTCCTTCATGATATCCAAATGAGTTTTTAATTATTTCATTTTGTAGGCTAATATTGATTTTTCATTGAACTTATTCAATACATGCCTCCATTTTGAAGCGAGTTCCTAATTTCATTTTCTTTCTCACCTCCTCTGTTAGAAGTAATTAAAGAGAGAGTTTTAGGCAAGATGTATTGGGAGTATAGGATATAAGTGATTAAAAGATATTATGAATATGATTGGAGGAATAATTGTGATTGGGCAATTGAGTTTAGTCCCACATTGCTTACACACAAAAACATTTGCTATTGTATCCCTATATAAATGGCAGTAGTTGTAGACTTGTAGTCTTTGAAGAATGAATGAGAATCTATGGTATTTTATTGTTTAACATAGTATTAGAGCTAACTCCTTTTCCCTAGAGAATCTCTCCACTTCTCCTAAATCTCGGGGCCACTGAGGGGTTTTCAAGCACCACCTCCTTGATTCCTATCGCCAGCTTTGACATTACCAACGAATCATTAGTTCTCACTGTTATTCTCTCTGATCAAATATTCTCTGTTTCCTTCGATTATCTTCCCAACAAACAAGCCTTGATCCAAACCTCTCTTTGTCTAAATGAAGTGGGATCATCTTCTCGAGACATCTCCAATCTTCTCCAACTAAGATCATGAAAGAGCTCTGCAATCACCTTCTCTAACAAAATCTCCAAAACAAACCATAACTATACCTTAGCCGCTAGCCATCCCCTCAGTTCTCTCTTCAATCATCATGTCATCAAGCTTAGGACGGGTCCTTTTGACTTGCACACTTCATACTCTTTAAATTACTGTGATCGACTACGACTACGAGACTTTCATTTGCGACCTTGATTAATACCATTCATCATGATAAGACACAAAAGAGGTCTAAATGCATGATTAGAGTGGTAGCAGCTAAACCATGGTTGGGTGAGGATCTTCAGTATAATAATGGACTATGTTGCGCTTGACTTATCCTTGAAGATCCAACAACAAAAGTTCATACTCACATTGCTAAAAAAGACGGAAATTTTTTTTGGGCTTAATATGAAAGTTGGTGCAATGATGCTTTAAGCAGAAAGATGATGAAAATCTTTGGCATGAAAATCTTAAGCTAGAATTTTTAGCTGAAGGAAACGATCGTGTTTCTAGAAACATGCTATGGATAAAGTCTATTATGCCGATAAAAAATGGTAAATTGGGAGTAATGAGGTTTCAAATATTAGCAACAAGGTTGCCAGAGGATGTTCAAGGAGAAGGTGTTGCTCAAGAGGCTGCAATTGGGAGGGAAGTAATACAGGGAACGGATGATATGCCAGTTATGATTGATGATTGACTGACGATGGTTATTTTTTGCTATTTTGAATATATGTGAGTTTTTGTTGGTGTATAAGGAGGTTTAAGCATTGTTATTGGTGGATTAGGGGGGAAAGCAGTCATTGAATCTTCTATGTACTTTCAGTATGGCCGCGTGCATACATAGTTTATATAGATTTTGTATCTTTCAATCTTCAGGATTTTATGAAAGTTATTAAGTATTTTCTATTCTGACATATAGATCCCTTATCTCAGAGTTAATCCTTTGAAACAAGCCTTCTATCTAACATAGTATCAAAGCTATATTCTCAAAATAAAATTTTAATAGCTTTTTCCTCAAACCCTAGCTTTTTGACCCTTGAACTGTCGTCTCCCCTCGCCACTTGCCCCTCCAACCCCCTTCCCCCCATGCACACGATGTTGGGCCGTTGCCGTCTGGCCACCTTTGCCTATCGCCGGCAAGTTGGCTTCGAGCTATCAGCCATCATCGTCAGGTCGCCAGTCAGACTGCCACCACTATTGTCGGGTCATCGTCATCAAGTCTCTCTTGCTATAAAGGATGATTTGGTATGGTTTCTTTGGTTATCTTTTTATTTTGATGAGTTATTTTCAGAGTTATTTTTGGTTAGGATTGTTAATGTTTGGTGTAGGTGTTGGGGTTTGGAATTGTTTTCTCATAGTTTGGAGTTGTTTAATGGTGGTAGGGTGGTACAAGAGTTTAATCTTGTTTGAAAGGGAGGTGCTCGACATTTTTTTTCTAGTTGAAGGTCGTCACAGGTTTATCATTATGGTCACTGACATCAAAATCTGACATCAAAAGCAGCTCATATAGACTGGACTCTGCATCATCATCTTTCTCTGGAGAAGATTAGTTTCAAGATGAGGATTTTCGCGAGTTTCAGTAAGCGTGGTCGAAGGATTTGTTAGCAGGCGTGGTGCAAGTTTGCTTTTGTGAAAATTGTTTGTAGGAGGTTAGTTTAGTGAAGATCGTTTGGAGATAAATTCAGTAAGGATTGTTTTATTAGCTTGCATGAGTGTATTCACGTAGTTCTGTTAGTTTGTTGAATTGGTTCAATGGTTGATTTTGATCTGTGAAAGATCTTTTGTTTAGTTGATCCGTGGAGTGAATCGTTTGTTTAGTTGGTCTGTGTAGATCATTTGTTTCTTTGATTTGTGAATAGGATCGTTTAGTTGGTTGATCCATGGAGTGGATTATTTGTATGTATGTATTTATGTGTGTGTAGAAAGAGAGGAGTTGTTTTACAAGGACTTACATTCTCACAAATCTTTTACCAATTATCATTTCGTTTCCTTGGACAAAAGATTTTCCCCACAAAAGGTTTTATTGTACTCTAACTCATCACCCACCTTCCCTTTCATCCCCTCAACTAAATAAGAAAAATTCATCTACCTCCCCTCACTCCTGCTCCAACCAAATAAGATATACAAAAATTATGTCTTTCCTCCCACCTCATTGCACCTCACCCACCTCCCCTCTCTTCCTCATTGCACCCCACACACTTTTGTATTGTGGTTATGTGATTTTCATAAGGTTGAACCAAATTAGTAGAAGACATGGATATTGGACCTTTTACAGAGGTAATGTGCTATTAGTAGCAAACATAGAGGGTAACTATTATCTCATGATTGGCAACTTTTCACACTTCAGTGGTGGTCATCATTACGAGAGAAGGAAAAAATGGTGCCATGTCACTAGATAACCTTGTGCATTCTGGTTAAATGATTTCCCTAGGGGTGAAAGTTAGGTCTATCTTTGAAAATGTATCAAGTGTGAGGTTGTATCTGGCAAACTCTTAAAACTATATCATAATAATATCATTTATTTGGACTCCAATGCACTGGCTATTTGTATATTTCATTAGAGATTTTTACTGCGTTCACTTTTATCCGCATTTTTTTAAAAATTATTTCTGTGCTGACTTCAGATGAAGGCGACAAAGGTGACGAACAGAATGAAGTTGAGTCTGTGGAGCTCTCCATGCGGTACGTTATATTGCATAGCTCCCGGCTTACTTTTTTTTTTCACTCAATGGTGCATCTTTTGTGTAAGTTTTTTCTTTCTGCCTTGCTTTACAGGACTAAGAGAATGTCAATTGCAGTGGGGCCTAGCAGTTTTGCCCCAAGGAAGAAGAAGATTAAAAAGGCTTCCTCAACCCATTCATAGCTGTGGGATATGTAGAATTCTTGCGTAATGCAAATCTGAGGTTATATAATCATTAGGTTTTTTTTTACCTTGATTGGATCTTCAAGACTTAAATGTCAAGGCTTAAAAGAGTACCAAATTCCATTAATCCTGTGAAATTTCTGACCTAGCTCAGCCTATTTTGTTGTTTATTTATTTATTTATTTTTAATTGCTTGTAGAAGTCCTAGTATTCACGGTTACTGCAATGAGAAAAAATAAATCTTAGGGACGTCTTCTGGAAGTTTTTATTTTTTAATATATTTTCATATTAAGGAAAACTTTGAAAAGTAATTGCAGACTCATCAAGCTCATGGAGGTTCTTTTGTGGTTTTCTTATTTTAGCTGTCATAGTTACGACGCGTAACCTTGGAATCCCGAGTACTAAAATTACTAGCAGTCAACATGAAGGTGCTTGAAAGGCTTGTTTTGCGTCGCTATTTATTTCTCTGATAGGAATCAAGTTATTAGGGGTTTTACCTTGAATCCCGAGTATTAAAATTACTAGCAGTCAACATGAAATGTCCTAACAGTAGTTTGAGTTTTTTTTTTAGAAAAAGGATGGAACACCCCAAAGGTATTCCAGCCAGTTAAATTAAAATATAACTGGTTGTTACAAAAAATAATTCATACTCCCAACCAAGAGTATGTACTAAAGTTCAAAAGAAACTACTACAAGCTCATATATCCCCCCTGTATATATCTGGGAATAAACTCTAGAAAAAAAGTAGAATGTTTGACACTAATAACCAAAAAACCAAAAGGTAAACATCTAACATAGTTTTCTTGCAGACAAAAACACAAAGCATAAGAAACTCTGTGAACTCTCATCATTCCAACTAAATCACCTTGATCACATCATCTCTGCCTTCAATCTAAGAAACTCCAACAACTTTTGATCTTCCAGCAACTTTTTTTCTTCTTTCCAGCAGTCTGGCAGGTCGAGCAGAAGTCCCTTTAGATCCTAGCCAAAATGTTGAAAAAGTCACAATTTTGTTCAAGAGGACAAGAGAACTCTTCTGCTTATTAGAAAATAATCTGTCATTACGTTCTTGCCACACCCACCAGTGAAGAGATCAAATGAAAACCTTTCTCTTCAAATTAGAATCCCCATCATTTCCAATACTCCAATTTAGCCAAATCTCTTTTAAAGAGTTCATTCTAAAATCTTTATATGTACTCAACTTGAACTGAAATGATCTCCAAATAGAGTAAACAAACTCATAGTTGAGAAATAGATGTGAATGATCTTCATCCATATTAGTTCATAAACAACATGTCTTCTCTAAACAAACTCCTTTTTTTATCCAGATTATCTTTTGTATTTAAGCCATTTTTAAGAGCCAACCAAACTAAGGACTTGACTTTTAATGGAACAGGAAGATCCCATAAGTTTACACAATCATATATTAATCCACCATCAATAAGGAATTGATAAAATGAATTAACCGAAAATCCCCTTTTTGCATCCCATATCCATTTTATTTTATCTTCATGTTGCCCAAAGGTAATTGAATTGATAAGACTCATCATATTGAGATACTGCATGACCAAATTCCCAGTCAACTGTTTTTTAAAATGCACATTTCATCTCTACATATTGTTGTTATTAGACCTCATACTATTAATGGATGCATAGGGGGATGAGGCGAGGGAAAATAAGGATGGAAATAAAGAGGAAAGAGTAAATGAACCTACCCATTTATCCAGCCAGAATAAAGCATGTTTCCATTTCCAACCTCCACACATGTACCGCATAAAAAACTTTCAGCAATAATAAAAAGATTTCTCCAAAAATGTGAAAGTTTTTCAATCTTCGAGAATTTAAAAATTCTGTCCATGGTTTTCATTCAAAATGTACATAAAAACTAATTTGTTTCCGAAGTCCATATTTCCCATCAAACCACTTCCAAAGCCATTTTCCCGAAAGAGCTTTTTTTCATAATTTTTAGATTTTTAATTCCTAAACCACCACAGAATTTTGGTTTACAAACTTCCTCCCATTTAACCAAATTTGAATACCCTTTATGATCTAAAGATCCAATCCACAAAAATCTCCTTCTCATTTTATCAATTTTTTCAATAACCCATGAAGGAAACAAAAAGAAAGATAATCAGAAAATTGGCATATAAGAAAGGACTGAATTAACCAGCACTAGCCTACCTCCTCTTGGTAAGGATTTACCTTTCAATAAGGATAATCTTTTCTCTATTTTTTTAATCAAAGGGAACCAATCTTTTTTTTTAATCTTCCAGGCCTTAATGGTATCCCAAAATAAGTAATAGGAAATTTACCAGTCTTGTAATTTATCATAGTGATCAAATTTTGTTGCAAAGATTCATTATTTTCCAGAGCTATAAGAATACTCTTATTGAAACTAATCTTTAACCTAGAAGCAAGTTCAAAACAATATAGAATCAGTTTCAAAACTAATCTTTAACCCAGAGCTATAAGAATACTCTATACATGAATCCTACGAAACTCTATCCTAACTCCACGACTCGACATAGGATGATCCTAAGGATATTGGAACTAGAGCTCTGATACCAACTGTGACGCCCCTGGGTTCACACAAGGCTGCAGTCCAAGGTGAAACCAAGAATGTCAAACCTGTCATGCACCACACAAAGCAATAACATGTTTCACCATCACAATTCTATCACTCTAGTAGAGTCAATAACAGGTGTATGTACAAAAGCAAGTAAAAGATAATACAAGAGATAACTGATGAAATGATAGAGATCAAAATAGTATTTCATCATCCAACATACAGAAATACAAAGTCAATGTCTGAAATGAATAAACTGGAGTTCTTAACAAATCTCAAATACAACAAGTCTGAGTAAAGGAAATAAGGCACACAGCCTTTACAACTTCTAGAATAAAACTCTCAAATGTCTAAACAAAAGTCTATAGTGGAGCTCAAAAGAAAATATAGACGGCTGAAGCTAAAGTGCATCGCCATCAACCTGCGACTCTCCGGGCTCCTGGCTCGTAACCTGAAAGGGGGAGGGACAACGAGCGTCAAAGCGCTAGCGAGCAACATCACAACCAACCCCAAGGGAAAGGGCTCGTTGTATACAGAAAATACAGTTATTACATAATAGTTAAAATCATTGATCCTAGCAAATAATGAGTTTTAGTATTTAGGAAATTACAACACGAGCATAGGTACGTTGAGCGAAATAATCCAAACAAGGAAACCCTCATGTATATACCTTGTATCTCAAATTGTAAATCCCTAAATACCAAACTCGAAGTCTAATACATGAATAATAAACTAAAAGAAACAGCTAATCTCAATACCTAAGGAAAAGTCACGCTGGAACCATATAAGTGTCAAAGGTCAATATCACATAAGTGTCGTACCCAGTCTAGGTAGCTATCATGTCCAAATCTCATGTAATCATGCCATGTCCTGGTTCAGATAAGTGTCATACTCATAGCTTAACAAATGTCCAACACATGGTCTAATATGTAGATGTCCAACACAAGGACTGAAATGGATTATAGTCCAACACAAGGACTGAAAGGTAAACGCATGTCCAACACATGGACTGCATGTAACAAATATCCAACACATGGACTAAAATAGGAAATAGCCCAACACATGGACTATATAGATAATGCATATCCAACACATGGACTAAAATAACGAATGTCCCACACATGGACTATATGATCAAGGTCCAACACATGGGCCACGATGGCTAAACGTCCATGATGCATATGAATGAAAAGGTACATATATACTAGTAACACACATATCTCAGTGTGCGGGTCTAAACTGATATCCTAATGTCACTCACATATATAGACAAATGTTCCATATTGTAAATTTAATGCCAGAAAAATCGAGATAAACAATTAGTACACACAATATACACAACAAAACAAAATCCTGCACAAACAGTATCGCGGTCGACCGTAGAGGCCACTCCGGTCGACCGCAAAAGGAGCAGAGACATTCTCCTCGACAGAACGCCCAGCGGTCAACCGCGCATAGCGCTGCGGTCGACCGCGAGACTTGCAGATGCCAAAATTCAGGTTTTTCTCGATTTCGAAATTGATCCAAACAATTTATCCCTGCTTCCAAACAATATATCACATATTCTAACACATATGAATCATCATATAATAACATTCAGCATGTAAAAATCATCACTAAAAATCGTGAACATGTATACCCGTGTTTTAAACTTTATAAAACAGTAAAAATCAAAAATTTAACTCTTAACAAAACATTTTCAGATTTAGATCTCTTTAACCACAATCATTGGTGAGTATTTGAAAACTGAAATACTTGGTTTTCACATCTCATATCATAAAGATCTATCTATATACGCAATATAGTGATTTAGGCTCAAGAAAACTCATTAAAATCGTTAGAAAAGCTTGTAAAAACATGGGTGAGAGATTGGGCGAGATGTTACTCGCCTCTGAGGTGAACAAAGCTCTTGGATTCACAAGAGAATGATCCCATTTGCTGATCCGCACAAAAATCCATCGCAAATCCTTCGAACTCCTCAAAAATCACCAAAAACGAAGCTAGGGTTTGAGAGGAGAGAGAGAAGGGGGCTGAGGCTATTAGGGTTCAAAAGAGGGTTCTGAGAGCTTCAAAACGAGTATAAATACCTAGAGTAACAACTGGGTTCGGTATAAACAAAACCTGATCCGAAACAGAACTGACAGAACCAGGTTCGCCCAGCGGTCGACCGCAGCGACCACGACGGTCGACTGCACAGTGTTCTGGGTCATGCTCAGACTGGGGTTTGGTATAAAGGCTGTATCTTTCTCGTCCGATCTCGGAATGAGGTGATCTAAGACTCATTGGAAATCTTTTGAAGAGACCTACAACTTTGATCTTATATACTTTTCCAGATTCTGACTGAAACAGTGTGCAAAACATAAAAAATCTCAACTGGTCAAAATTCTCAGATTCTCACTCTTTGCCTTTGTGCATGTTTTGTGAATTTGAACTCATATATTCACAAATATATATTGAATTGACCTCAAATCAATTCTTATCATACTCAAATATCAAAAATATATTATTTTTACCATATAACATATTTATTATTATTTATCACCAAATATTCAAATTTTGGGGTTTTACACATATCATAAGCTTTCACAAAATCTAGTTTTAATAAAATCCCTCCTTTTTTTATTATGAAAACAATCATTAATAATCTCTTGGGCTACAGCCACTCCATCTAGGAGGAATCTATTTTTAATGAATCCAGACTGCATAGGATCAATGAGCAATTCAAGCTTAGTATTCAACCTATTAGTAAGGACTTTAGTGATCATTTTGTAAATCACATTGAGAAGATTAATGAGCCTGTAATAATTGATTGTAGTAGTCTCACTCTTTTTAGGAATAAGAACAATATGAGCATAGTTAAGTCTATTGATCTTTAATCTTCCCTCATAAAATTCCTCAAACAATTTCATAACATCATTTTTCACAGTGTCCCAAAACACTTGAAAAAATAAAGCAAGAAAGCCATCAAGGCTAGGATATTTATCTCCATTCATGTCAAAAAGAGCTCTATGAACTTCTTCCACTGAAAAAGGATGTTCAATATCACTGAAGCCCAAATCTGATACATGGAACAATTTATTCCAATCCAGCTGGCATCTATTAGGAACATTTTGACCATAAATCTGGCTATAATGGTTAAAAAAATCTAAGCAATATCATCCTTAGAACTTATTTCAACATCATTATAAGTAATAGATGAAATCAAGTTACTTCTTTTTCTTCCATTGGCAATTTTATGGAAGAATGCAGTGTTTTGGTCTCCCTCTTTGAGCCAATGAGCTTTAGCCCTTTGTTTCCACATTTGCTCTTCTTGAAATAAAATTTCATTCAGCTGCATAGTAATGTTATTTTTTTAATAACTCATCATCTGTTAGATCTCTGCACTCCTCTAAAACTTTCCATTTTAAAAGGTCTTCCAATGACTCTTTCTTTTTCTGTCTAACACTATAAAAATTGGAATGAACCCATTGTTTAATACATTTCCTCATGAATCTTAATTTTCCAACCATGTTTTTAGCAGTAGAGGTACTTGAGGGAGCACAACTCCACCATAAAGGTACATTCTTAGTAAACTCCTCAGGTTGCAACCAATATTTTTTCAAATTTGAATTTATAAACAAAATGTTGATTATCTCCACAGTCAAATCTAATGGGAGCATGATCTAATACTTGACTGCATAAGCCCTGTTGTTTTGAAAAAGGAAAAATATCCTCCCATTCAGAGTTGAAAAAAACTCTATCAAGCCTAGCCATAGAAGGAAATCTTCTTTTATTTGACCAAGTAAATTTTCTTTCATGTAAAGGGCTATCAATCAATTCTAATTCATTGATCACTTCATTAAAATTTTTCATTTCCATTCTATAGATACTTTTACCTTTTCTTTCATCTGGATTGGAGGTAACATTAAAGTCCCCCGCCACAACCCAAGGACCTGGAAAGATGTTTTTAACATCTTTAAGCTCCTGCCAAAAAAACAGTCTCTCACTATTACAAC
This sequence comes from Asparagus kiusianus, assembly GCA_022839385.1. Taxonomy (NCBI): domain Eukaryota; kingdom Viridiplantae; phylum Streptophyta; class Magnoliopsida; order Asparagales; family Asparagaceae; genus Asparagus; species Asparagus kiusianus. Next base: position 88,555 of record BQKN01065189.1, read on the forward strand.
GAGGCCCCATAAATTGATGAAACATTCCAGATAAAATCATTTTTTATTTTGTAAAACCACTGTCAACACATATTTACCAAATTTCTCCTGCAATCTCTTCCATTTAAAAGTATTCCATCCAATCATAATTCCTCTAGAAGCTCCATCAGTAGGAAAAAAAACCCAGTCAAACATATTATCCCCAAAACTTTTGCGAATATTGTCAGAAATACAATTCAACTTAGTTTCTTGTAAACAAACAATCTCAAACTTATTCAGATGACAAAAATCTTTAACACTAAATCTTTTAGTATTCAACCCTAATCCTCTCACATTCCATGTAATCAACATATCAACATAAACATAGCTCCACAAGGAAGAAATATCCAGAGTCTACTCATTGGTAGGTCTCTCTATCTCCGTTTGCCTTACTTTTTTTAGAGGATCAAAATCCTCTTGAGACTCAAGAATAATAGCACATTTAGAAGCATACTTCTGCAATTGATTGTTAGTGCAATTTTCAAACAAAATAGGTATAAAAGAGGAACCTAAAGAAGAAGAATTATCACCTGAACCACTGGTAGATACTCCATGAGAAGAATTATCAGCATTTCTTGCAATTCTTGAGATTGCTCTAGCTAGCGCCGTCATAGGTTCCAGATCCACAAATCTGGAACATCTCCTAACAAAAGTCACTTTTGAATTAATAATTGAGTCCTCAGGAGGTAGAGAATTCAATGGTTGGATCACGTGAATTTCTTCATCTTTCTCTATGTTTTCCTCATTGATCTCTGAAGTTAGGAAAGAAAGCCAGTTAACTGGATCATGGTCCTCATTTATTATTAGAGCTTTGCCTTCAGATTCATCAGGAATATCAAGGATTTCTCCCATTCCAATTGCCCCTGTGTCTTCCTTCTTTTCAGAAAAAAGAGGAATATCAAAAACCAAATCATCACTTTTATTTTTAATCTTTTCAGTGTTAGCCCCATGTTCATGTATTTCTTCAGAAACAGCCACCACATCCTCCCCCCTCCCCCGAATTTTTTCATCACCAACATTTTGTGAAGTATTAGTCACCCAAGGTTCCTATTCAACATTCTGTTTTTGATAAAAATTCTTGGCATCCATCCAAAGCCTAGCAGCAAGAGAACCCCAAGGTGAATTTCTCAAATCTTGTCTGACTGTCCAAGAATTATTTGCTATATCAATATGAGAAGAAGACCCAATCCCACTATTGTTTCTTCCTTTAAACCACTTATCATTATAAGAACTTTGATAAGTATCTTCCACCTGATGAACTTTTTGTTTTTTCTTTTCCCCTTCATTGATTTCACCCATAACAGACATGATAGATATGTCTACATTGTATTGATTCTTTCCCACAAAGATTTTCAACATTTTAGGAATATCAACATACTCCAAGCACTTAACCAGCATTACTGCATCCACAAATTCTGTACAAGCACTTGTCAAAGAATCAAGCTCTACAAAGTCCACAAAAGGTTTAACCATCAGTTCAAATAATTCCTTATTCCACAAATGTGGAGGAACATTTTTCAGCTTGATCCAAACACAAGATTTTCTTTTTTCAACAACATTTCCCTACCAAGCACTCCATCTTCTAAGTTTAATCTTACAAGATCTCAAAGTTATAACTCCCATACTTATCAGATCGTCCATTTGTTTCCACGATTGGATTTTTACTAAAACTTCACCATTGGTAAACAATCTTACATCCCAATGTTTGTTCATAGGAAAAAAACACTCTCAGATCCAGTTCTAACATTTCTAAGGAAACATTACCACCTTCAATAAACGAAATAATTACAAAATTTCTAAACTTTTAAAAGCCAGAATTTACCTCACCCTCGAAATTGAGGATAGCTGAAGAAAAACGAGGGCGATCACCTGAAATTTTTAATTCCGCTTCCAAATCCCCAAAATCCCTAGGTCCTTGATCTTGAAAATTAAACATAGAATCTTGCAACTTTTCTTCATCAACAGTAGAAAGAGGCCTTTTACCCGTGTCTTGTGGAAGATTTTCAACAAGTCGATCAAGATTTCTTGAAGAGGAGAAAGCAGAAGCCGCTCTCCTCCATTGCCAAGGATTAGGATGTTTAGATCTCCCAATACAACCACCAAAACGTTCGCCATTACCCATACCACCAAAATTTCCTCGACCTCCTGAACTACGCCCTCTTCCTTCATAACCTTGACCACGACCACCATTTCCATGCCCTCTGTTATCAGATCCATGGTTAATCCCTCCAGATCTATAATTTCTCGCCTCATGCCCCACTTCTTGGCATATGAAGCAAACAACTGGATCTCTACAGTTTTTCGCCATATGTTTCGAACCCCCACAACGTAAACACAGCCTATTTCTTCGAATGAACTCTACAGAAAGGAAACGAAGAGCAACAAAAGATTTGGGAGGAGGCGGCGGTCTAGGGTTTCTCTTAACAACTTTAACTCATTCCTCCTCTTCTTTCTCCGTCGGTTTTGCTTGAGATCCGTTCCCAACAATCCCCACTGTAGGATTTAACTCAACCCTAATATCATCGTTAACCCTAGATTTACCCAGAGCAGGCCAAGAACTTGGCTTGGGCTTAGAAATAAACAGAGAATCAGAAAATAAAGTGGGAACTGACTCACCCCGAATCTTCTTCGCTACGAAATTAGTTGTTTCTACTAGGCCAAGCAAATTTCCGAGATCTCCCCTAAATTCGTCATTTTTTCTCTGGACCTTCGTCGAGCTTTTTTTTACTTACGTAATCTAACCGTAGTGTGAGTTTGTCAGTTTATATGTTTGAAACTGTTTTTAGCTTATTTTTACTTTTATAACAAATTTTTTGCTGTCATAACAATATCCAATTAAGGTCGTATGATTAAAATTTGAATGTAGTTGAAACAGAAATGGAGTTTCGAAAACTTTTATTCGGACAAAATTCTTAATGTGCAGAAATAATTTTCTAATCAAACGGTTATTAGTTTTACAATAAAAATTGTATTGTTTGTACATTAAAAAAAATTGTATTGTGGGGAGCAAATAATGGTAATGATGGACCAACTAACTCGCGGAGGTTGATGGGAAAGACGAAGACCACCGGGAGATGTGGCAACAACTACCCATAGCTATAAGAATTTGGTAAGGGGGTTTATTTGGTGAGACAGTTTAGAACTAGGTGGGATAATTATTTTAGTAGGATAACTTTAACCGGTAACGACATTTTATGTGGATTAAAGTAGAATAAGTTGGGATAATGACAATTTGAAACTAAGATGGGAATAATTGATGATATGACAATTTATTAAAATATAATATTCTTTATATATTAAAGTCTTAATCAATTTATAATTTTTTAATATATTAGTATATAATATAATATAATAATAAATTACAGTATAATATATTATATTATATTACTAAGGATGGATCTATAAATTTTTTGCTATGGGGCCACGTATTTATCATGCATATTAAGGGCAGAGAAATATAAGATTTTTCAGGCTTTGATAGTCCTTTAAATTTTTCTTACTTCAAAATTAGTCCACAAATCAAATCATTGTAAGTGCTATTAGATCCCTCAAATTCTTAAGTTATTTTAAAATTATTCTCTTAAATAATGAAATTTGATATTAGGACCCTTAATTTTTATTTTTTTTAAATTAGTAATTAGAGAGATTAATTTGAAAGACATGAGAGTTTGGGAACCTGCTAGCAATTTCAAGTAGCTTCCCAAATTCTCACAAGTTGTTTCAAATTAATCTCTCTAGTTACTATTTTTTTAAAAATTAAGAATTGGGGAACCTAATATTAATTTTGATGATTTGAGGGACTAATTTTCTTATAATTACTACTTCTTACACTTGATTTGAGGGATTAAATTCATATTGACTTCAAAATTAGGAAACCCAACAACAATTTTAATTATTTTTGTGACTAATTTTGATATGACCTATGAATTAGGACACCTTACAGAAGTTGCAATAATTTAAGGGTCTAATTTCAAAAAGATGTAAGTATCTAACACATGCTTTTTTGACTCCTTATATCTGCTGGCCCATCACCATCTGAAGGAAAGAACAATACACTAGGGAAATAATTGAGTACTGTTGTAAAACTAATAAAATAGAGTAGATAAAACAAACAAGAAGTAGAAAGAATTTTATTTCCTCAATTCCTCCTTTCAAAGTGAAGTAGGAATACCTCTATTTATATACAAACTAAGATGCTGATACATGAATCATATTAATTACTCATAAAGAATATTAAGGGGTAATACATGTATCAATCTCTTTGAGAAACTAAATGGACATCCACATCATTTAATTGTTTCATAACACTCCACCTTGGATGTCCAACATTACACAAATAATATGCCTCATTAAAACCTTACTAGGAAAAAACCCAGTGGGAAAAAAATCCTAGTGAAGAAAAAAGAGTACATTATTCTTGTGTATTAGTTTCTCTCCCTGATTCCAATATCATTTGAGATCTTTTAACCGACGCATTCCAATATTTTTTTACCAATTTCTCAAAAGTTGCAGTCGGCAATGCCTTGGTGAATAAATCTGCCAGATTATCACTCGATCGGATTTGTTGCACAACGATTTTACCATTCTTTTACAAATCATGTGTAAAGAAGAATTTGGGTGAAATATGGTTTGTTCTATCTTCTTTAATGTATCCTCCTTTTAATTGAGCTATACAAGTTGCATTATCTTCACACAAAATAGTCGGAGGATTTTTATTTTTAGGAGACAATCCACTATTCTTCTGGATATAGTGGATCATTGATCTTAGCCAAATACATTCTCGCCTGACTTCATGAATTGCTATTATTTCAGCATGATTTGAAGAAGTGGCAGTAATTGATTGATTCGTAGATCGCCATGAAATAGCGGTATCACCACATGTAAATAAATAACCTGTTTGAGACCTTGCTTTATGCGGGTCAGATAAATACCCAACATCAACATATCCAAGCAATTTAGGTCGAGAATTGTAAGAATAAAATAAGCTAATATCAATTATTCCTTGGAGATAGCGAAAAATATGCTTTATACCGTTCCAATGTCGTTTTGTAGGAGATGAACTAAATCTTGCTAATAAATTCACAGAAAATGATATATCTGGTCTTGTACAATTAGCAAGATAAATTAGTGCATCTACTACACTTAGATATGTTATTTTAAGACCAAGGATCTCTTCATCTTTCTCTTTTGGTCTAAAAGGATCCTTAGCATGATCAAGTAACCTAACGACCATTGGGGTACTCAATGGATGTGCTTTATCCATGTAGAACCGCTTTAATACCTTCAGGATATAAGCAGTTTGATGAACAAAAATCCCATTTTCTAAATACTCAATTTGTAAACCAAGGTAAAATTTGGTTTTCCCAAAATCTTTGATCTCAAATTATCTCTTCAAATATTCAATCGTCTTTTGGAGCTCTTTAGGGGTTCCAATCAGATTAAGGTCATCAACGTATACAGTAATGATCATAAAATTTGACCCGTTCTTTTTTATGAAAACACATGGACATATAGGGTCATTTGTATAACCTTCTTTGACTAAACATTCACTAAGGCGGTTATACCATATTCGTCCAGATTGCTTGAGTCCATACAAATATATTTGCAACTTAATTGAGTATATTTCTCTATGATTCGATTTACATGCTTCAGGCATGCTAAATCCTTTAGGGATTTTCATATAGATATCATTATCTAATGTTCCATACAAATAAGAAATGACTACATCCATCAGACGCATATCAAGTTTTTCATGTACTGCTAAACTCACAAAATATCTAAATGTAATTCCATCCATTATTGGAGAATATGTCTCATCATAATCAAATCCCGATCTTTGTGAAATTTCTTGGGCTACAAGTCTTGCTTTATATCTCACAATTTCATTTTTCTTATTTCTTTTCCTCACAAATACCCATTTATATCCTACTGGCTTTACACCTTCAGGTGTTTGGAATACAGATCCAAAAACTTTTTGTTTAGCCAGCGAATCTAATTCAGATTGGATCGCATATTTCCATTTTGGCCAATCATTTCTTCACTGACATTCATCAACCGACCTGGGTTCCTGATCCTCGTCTTCTTCCATAATATCAAGTGCTATATTATATGCAAATGCATTATCGACAATTACTTCTCTTCGGTTCCTACTCTTTCTCGTAATGACAAAATTTATTGAATTTTCTATAGTTTCATTCTCTTCAGGAGTTGGCTCTTCAGGAGGTTGAATTTTGTCATTAGCAATATTTTAATCATTCAATCCTCTTTTCTTTCGAGGATTCTTATCTTTGGAACCAAGAGGTCTACCACGTTTCAGGTGTGCTTTAGATTTGTTAGCACTTTTAATTTGTCCTTCTGGGATATCAATTTTAATCGGAGCATTTTCTGTTGGAATATGCAATTTAGTAATTCTTCTAGAATCACTAAAAGCATTCGGTAATTACTTTGCAATTTTTTGTAAATGTATAATCCTTTGAACTTTTAGTTCACATTCTTTTTTACGAGGATCAAGAAAGTCTAATGATATTTTTCAAGTAATTTCCTTTTTCGGTTGATCTTTACCCCCCCTAATGTTAGGAAATGTGATTCATCAAAATGACGATCTACAAATCTTGTAGTAAATAAGTCACATGTTAATGGTTCAATATATTTAATTATAGAAGGTGATTCATACCCGACATATATCCCCAATCTTCTTTGAGGGCCTATTTTAGTATATTGAGGCGGTGCAATACGAACATATACCGCACAACCAAAAATTCTTAAATAATAAATATTGAGCTGGTGGCTAAGAACTAATTGTAAGGGAGAATAAGTACGATAAATTATCGGCCTAATTCTCATAAGTGTTACTGCATGTAATATAGCATATCCCCAACCAGATAGAGGAAGTTTAGACCTCATTAATAATGGTCTTGCAATTAGTTGAAGCCGTTTAATAAATGATTCGGCTAGACCATTTTGTGTATGAACATGAGCTACAGGATGTTCAACACTTATTCCAATAGATATGCAATAATCATCAAAAGCATGTGATGAATATTCACCAGCATTATCTAAAAAAATTTTCTTAATAGGATAATCAGGAAATTGTGCTTGCAATCTAATTATCTGAGCAAGCAATCTCGCAAACACCAGGTTGCGACTAGATAATAAACATACATGTGACCATCTTATTAATGCATCAATTAGCACCATAAAATATCTAAATGGTCCACATGGTGGATCTACAGGCTCACATATATCACCTTGAATTCGTTCTAGAAATACAGGGGATTCAGTTCCTTCTTTCAGCGGATATCTTTAAAATTTTTTCAAGATTTTATTAAGAGTAGTGCATTATTTATGACAATTTTAGTTCCTTTGGGGAGAAATACAGTGGCTCTTCTAAAGCCATCAATCAATCTAGCACTACCACTTATTGTGTCAATATTTGTTTCTTCCATTTTTAAATGAGGAAAATATTTCATGTTTTAAGTATAGTGTGTGTAGTAGCACTTTCAATGAGATAAATATTATCATCACCATTGTTTGATCCCAAATATTTAGCATCCATTTCTTCTTCAGGAAGAAATGACAAAGAAAATTACAAACAAAAGTAAATATCAATAAAGTCCATAAATTATAAAATTCATATAAAAGATGCGAAAATAACTAAATTCATAATGTCTGGTATTTGTCATGAGATTATTTCGCAACTTTAGGTTTCTCAAGTAAATCAGCTACATTGAGGTGTGTGATATCATCAAGATCATTATAAACATTATTTTGATCAATGAAATTTGTCTCGGCATTTTTGTATTTCCCTTTTAATGATGCCTGATAGAGGGACCAATGACCTTCTATTCCACACCGGTAGCATGTTTCCTCATAATATTTCTTTTCTTTACTTTTCTTATTATTATTGTCCCATTTCTGTGAGTTGTTTTGTCTTTTGCCACGGTTATGATCATTGTGATTATAAGGCACATATTTTCCATGATCTCGTCCACGACAACGGCTACGTCCTCGGCCTCTTCAACGACCATGTCCACGCCCACGACCATGATTTTGAGATTGAGTTGCATTCGTTTCAGGGAATGAGCTAGCACCAGTAGGTCAGGATTCATGATTTTTCAATAATAATTCATTATTTTGTTCAACCAGAAGGAGGCATAAAATCAATTCAGAGTATTTCTTAAATCCTCTCTCTCGATATTGCTGCTGCAGGAGCATATTCAAGGCATGAAAGGTGGAGAATGATTTTTCTAATATATCATCATCAGTGATATTTTCTCCACACAATTGCAATTGAGAGGTAATTTTATACATTGCAGAATTATACTCACTGATTGATTTAAAATCTTGTAGCCTTAAGTGAAGCAAGTCATACCAGGCTTTTGGGAGCAAGACCAACTTCAGGTGGTCAAATCTCTCTTGCAATTTATTCCACATAGTAAGTGGATCTTTCACAGTTAGATATTCTATTTTTAATCCTTCATCCAAATGATGGCGAAGAAAAATCATAGCTTTGGCATGGTCTTGATTTAATGTCTCATTTTCTTCCATAATAGTATTTTCAAGACCTATTGTAGCAAGATGTATTTCAACATCTGACATCCAAGATAAGTAGTTCTTTCCAGAAATATCAAGAGGTATAAATTCTTATTTTGTAAGGTTAGTCATAGTAAAAAATAAATTGAATTGGAAAGAGAAATTTTACCTCAAAGGTTTACCCAATGCAAATAATGAATCTAATGGACTTGAAATGGATTGTTTCAATGGTAGGGTCTCGTGCTGATAACGTGTAGTAAAACTAATAAAGTAGAGTAGAGAAAGTAGAAAAGAAGTTGAAAGAATTTTATTTCCTCAATTCCTCCTTTCAAAGTGAGGTATTTATATACAAACTAAGATAATGATACATGAATCTACTCATAGAGGATATCAAGGGGTAATATAAGTATCAATCTCTTTGGGAAACTAAATGGACAACCACATCGTTTAATTGTTTCATAACAAGTATGGGGTTTTATAGGTGGTTTGGGCCTTCGGGGTGCATTTGGGTCTATTTAAGCTTTTGGATGCAGGCACCCGTCAACATTTTATGGTGGCACCTCTCCATAAATTAACAAACTTAAAATTTTTTGATAACGTGTGTGAGGACACGTGCCCACAATGCCCCCACACTAAATTCATTCTTAATATTACATTTTATTACAATCGAATAGACTATAATGTGATATTATATTATAGGGAAAAATATGTGTTTCCGGTAAAAGTTGCTGTTTTCATTGATGTTCTCTTTTTCGAG
>BQKN01065189.1:102861-140260 GCA_022839385.1 Asparagus kiusianus
ACACCGAGCTGTGAGTGGGGACCTATCGGCAATTTTCGATGCCTACAATATGTCCAGACCCTAAAAGCAAAAACTTCATGTGACTAGGCCCCTTATATTCTGCCTCATGTGGATAAACCCCAAAAGTGACGTTTAATGTGGCAAGGCCCTTCCATGTCAGAAATATACTAAAACATATTGTATTTTGCCAAAAACCCAAACTTGCCCTTCTCATTCTTCCCTAGACGATGACTCGTCCCTAAAAGCTACAGTATTCACTTCTCATTAATGCGATATGATAAAAGAAATAGAGGGAAAGTTCCCTCCTTTTTTTACACTAGCATGAGCAATAACTATTTAGTTCTCCATTACTCCTCCTCAGATGAAAATTCTCTCCATTACTCTCTCTATTACTCCGACTTATCCTAAAATTCGATCCATTACTCTTCCCTTCCCTTCATAATGGCTAAGAAGGACATCATCTACATTGTCTCTTCAGGGGATAAAGCAGTATTCATGAAGATTAACTCTTCAATCACCATTCTGGACCTCAAATTTAATGTGTTAGAGAGGTTAGATCTTCCATATGATTCATTAAGTTTGTCATACAAAGATGAAATGAATGGAAGCTTCAAATTTCCTATTGAGAACAAGGGGGATCTGTCATCTATGGTGGAATATTACCACAATCTTGGACCAAAGGAGGTTCACATGCAAGCTAATAAAGAAGCAAATGATGCTTCTTCAAATATCAAAAAAACGAGCAAGTTTGACAAGACACGTAGGTTATTGGGTTTTTTGAAGCTAAGATCAATACTTATGTCATGGTAACCTCACCATCCCTTGGCTTGTTCCCATATAGGATAGTTATGATAACCTTACGACTCAATCTTTCCTCGATCTCCCCATCGATGACTCTCTATTGACCCTCACTCCTTTATATATGTAACTCAAGTTCTAGTGTAAGTGTTGGTTCTGTTGCTTTTGTTAGTGCTAGCTAGGATAATATTGGTTCTAGCTGTTGTGGGGTCAGTTCTAGCTGCATTCATGTTAGTTCTACCCCAGCTAGCGCTAGTTATAGCAAAAGCGTTGGTTCTGTTGCATCTGTTAGTCTTAGCCTCGGTAATGTTAGTCCTAACTATTGTGGGGCCAGTCCTAACTAATATCATATTGGTTCTGCCTCCAACTAAGTCAAGTTTTAGTGTAAGCGTTGGTTCTATTGCCTTTGTTAGTGCTAGCTGGGATAATGTTGGTTCCAGCTATTGTGGGGTTTGTTCTACTATTTGTGTAGTTTATGATTAATTATTTATGTTCTTAATATTTACAGCACTTCTAACAGTTTGAACTCAAAAAGTATAGACTGTGGCCCGTCGTTATCAATGACCATATATGTTTTAGATAGGATTCCCAATAACAATCCTTTCAGAGATAATGTTTTGTTGTTTGATGACATGATTACCAGAACAGAGAGGATTCCTGCTTGGTGGCATACTACGTTAACCGGTAAGAGACAACGGTTGGAAAACGTGAAGGAATTAAGATTGACCTTGCTATACTATCTAATGGAAAAACAATTCGAGTACGAGTTTGGAAAGAATGAACAAAAGCGTATTCAAGTTTTTTGTCGGTTTAATGAAGCCAAAAATTGCCCGTGGATGTTATTTGCCTCTTCACCTAAAGATGAAAACAGACTTGAAATTAAAATGTTCGTGTACAATCACACTTATGGGGAACATGGCAATAATGCAGGTCAATCTAGGGTCTCTCGACAATTCATTGCGACTCAATTACAACCCATATTAAAGGTCCGACCGGATATACGACCTGTTGACGTACAAAAGGACTTTTTAAGTTCGTATAGGCTTAGAGTCGATTATAGTAAGATATGGTGGGTTAAAGAAAGAGCACAAGAGCAATTATATAGCGATGCCCATGAGTCCTACGATCAATTACGATGGTAGAAACAAGATAATACCTACAATAAACAAACTAATTTCATTCATGTGATGTTGTTTGTTTATACGAAATTTCTTAATGTTGTTCCTAATACTTAATCTTCAATTTTCTAGGTATGTAGAAGAGGTTAAGAAAACAAACCCAGGTAGCTACATTCATGTTGAAAAACATAAGGGGAGGTTACAAGGGTATTCATTTGCTACACCGCCTACATAAATGGATTTTTGCACGGATATAGACCGCTTATATTTTTGGATGGTAACTTTCTGAAAGATCGATTCAAAGGTATACTCCTCAGCACCATAGCATATGATGGAAATCAGGGAATATTTTCATTAGCCTATTGCATATGTGATCAGGAAAATAACGTTAACTGGAAGTGGTTCTTACAAGTTTAGTTCTATCCTGAGCCATGTTAGTTCTATTGCAGATCATGATAGTTCTAACTCATTCCTTATTAATTCTAACTTCGTGTATGTTAACTACAATTCTTTATAGGTTTGTGGTCTATTCTTTACGAAAGGTCAGATCTATACAACCCTCCACACAAGCTTGTTACAATATCAGATGCGAATAAGGGGATCAGATAAGCGGTTAGAGAATTTTTCTCAGATGCTATACACTCTCGAGGTGTTCTGCATCTAGTTCATAACTTCAAGACAAAGTTGAGGGATTTGGGATTCAAGGCAAAGGATACATAGATCTTAGGGAATCTTTTACAATCTTGTAATAATCCTAAGTTTTATTTGGCAATATATGTAAAGAAAAGTAAATAGACTTTTGTGTAAAATTTCTTGGAGGGTTCTAATGGCAAAAAGCATTCCTATAAATACCCCAAAACCCTACCCTCTTTCATGTCATCCTCTTCTTCTTCTTCCCGTTCCCCCGCACACAAAAAACCCGTGCCTCAAAATATCCCTCTCTCCCTACCCTCGGCAAAATTTCTTGTCTCTGCCTCATAACCCTCACTCTTCTGCTTCCCCTCTCTGATATCTCACATGGCTCCCCTATTCTCACTCTCCTTCAGATTGGTTGTCGCTGTTGCCAGACGTCCCTTTTCATTCTCAACCACTGTGAGATTAGGGACTAATTCGATGTGATTGGGGATTAATTTGATTTGCAACCTAAAATGCTTTTCAACAGGCTATTTTTCTTGAGAAATGAGATTGGCTGTTAATGGGAACCTCATGTCATCCTGATGCCCAAGTTTATGGTGGTAACTTCAATTTGTTGTTTGTGCAACTTCATCTCTGGCAGTAGCAGAGAATTCGTACCCTGAAAAGATGTAGAAGGAGACTCGTGCCCTAAAAAGATGTAGAAGGAGATTAAGCATCCTGATCGGTCAAAATGTGAGACTCTATTAGGACTTGATGATTTTTGGGCTGTTGGTCAATGGACAGATGTAGAAGGACTCCAAGCGGTGTTGCAATTGAATTTATAGAGCTCTGTAGAAAAGTTGTGAGTTCATTTTGGATATGTCGTTTCGCTTAAGGTAAGTGGTGAATTTGTACATTATTCGCGGCATATTTTTCATATAAAATTATATTGACTATATATAAGTTTGTGTCTGATGGATTATACCCTTCGTATGGTTGCTTGCATACTAATTGTCGATTGGATGAATGCACGTGGTTATTTTGTATAAGCCTATGCTTATTTTATTTGTCAATTGTTGTGTCTTTAAATATAGTAATAGGTTGAGATGCATATGTGGTTGATTGATTTTATGATTAGTTGGCCTTTGGCATTTCTCAATAACATACTTGGTTATGTGAACTTAGCTCATTTTTCATTTTAAAACATATGCATCTCAAGTCAATATACTGGTATATGTTGGATATAAGCAAGTTATTAAAATATAGCTCAATATGCCACTATGAGGTTTTATTTTAGCGCTAAGAGTCCAAATGTAAAACCCCGTAAATTTAAATATTTTATGATAAATAATGATAAATATGTTATATGGTAAAAAATAATATATTTTGATGTTTGGATATGATAATAATTGATTTGAGATCAATTCAATGTATATTTGTGAAAATATGAGTGCAAATGCACAAAACATGCACAAAGGCCAAAAGAGTGAAAATCTGGGAATAATGACCAGTTACGAGTTTTTATGTTTTGCACACTGATGTAGTTAGAATTTGAAAATGTGTAAAAGACCAAAGTTGTAGGTCTCTTCAGCAGCTTTCTAACAAGTCTTATATCACCTCATTCTGAGGTCATATGTGAAAGTTATAACCAAAATACTAAAGGGGTATTTTCCTACTCAGACTAGGTTTCCTGGTTCGGGTCAAACAGGTTTGTTTCGGGTTTGCCTCTATAAATACCTATATTTTTCACAAAAATTCTTTTTTTATCATATCTAAGAACCCTAACAGCAACCAAACCCTGATAAACCCTATTTTGAATTCTTGGAGAATATTGGAGGCTTTCAAGTTGGGTTTTTGTTGATTTTTGTCTTTTGGAGTGGAGATCTCCTTCGAAGTTGCTTGTAACAAGTTTTCTTACAACCCCAGGCGAGTATCATCTCTACTAATCCCCTTCCTAGCTTTTAAAATATTTTTGTAGAGTTTTTAATGAGTTTTATAGAGCCTAATCAATTAATTTGTGTATAAAAATTGGATCTTTTGTATATATGTATAAAGACTAGGTCTTTTCATGTTAAAGAGATTAAGTACGAATTTACAGAAGTATTTTAAGATTTGAAAATAATTTAAAATATTTTTTATCTAAATTTAGATGTATTATTCTTCATTTTAAAGTTTCGTGCATGATTGAAGGTTTACATATGATTTCTTGTGCAAATAATCATGCTTGTTATGTTCTGCTAAAAATCTGCTGCACATAGATACTATTGAACTAGAAATTTGAAATAACAAATGAAATCCAAATTGAACCAAACTAATGCCAATTGAAAGATATGTGAATCTAGTTTTCAAAAAGAAATCCATAACTAAAGATAGTTTTCCTAGAGAAAGATATGCTCAATTTACTGATGATATATTCTGTAGAAAATCTGCTGCACATATAAAATGTTTGACTGGAAATTAGAAATATCATATGAAATCTAAACTGAACCAAATTAGTGTCAAATTATATCTATGTGAGTCTAATTTTCAAAACGAAAAACTATTCTTAAAAAGAGTTTGTCTAGAGAAAGATATTCTCAATTTACTAATGATATGTTCTGCAGAAAACTACAGATGTGCTGTTTTGAAATAAATTGATATATTACGTAAATGTTTCTTGAGTTTCACTCTTGTTTGTTATTTTTGAGAGAGTTTCTCGATCTTGTACTATTATATACAATTCTTAAGAGTTGTTTAACATCTGGGATGATGATGAACACCAGATATGGACACGCACACCGAGATATGTGCACGTACACTTAGATTATGTTGTGTTAACATACTTTTTGTCGCACGTTGAGTTGATGAATACATATAAAAGAGTATAGTTATTTCATGTATCCGAAAATAGGGAGATAAAACCTATTTGCCGCAGAACGATTGAGTAAGAGTATTACAAAAGTATCGTTAATTCATGTATCCGGAAATAGGGAGATAAAACCTATTTGCCGCAGAACGATTGAGTAAGAGTATTATAATAGTATCGTTATTTCATGTATCCGGAAATAGGGAGATAAAACCTATTTGACGCAGAACGATTGAGTAAGAGTATTAGAATAGTATCGATATTTCATGTATCCGGAAATAGGGAGATAAAACCTATTTGCCGCAGAACGATTGAGTAAGAGTATTACAACAGTATTATTATTATATGTATCCGGAATAGGAAAATAATAAACCCTATTGCCGCAGAGCGATTGAGTAACGAGCATTACAAAAGTATCGCTATAGTACAAGATGATGCATACATAGATAATTGATCAGTTGTAAGTTTTACTTCCTAGATAGATTGCCCGCGAGTAGGGTATTTCCTTTGAGAATTTGATACACCCGTTATGGACGACAGATATATTTGTTTTAGCTTAGTTGGTATCCTCTTATATTAGAGTAGGTCACTCGAACGTAATTCGAGATGAGATGATTATTCTTTATGTTGGAGATTGGAGTATTTATCATTGATTATTTGTTTTTCATTCATAGAGAGTTATATGAATGATTTGATATATGTATGTACTGACTCTATTTTCTTATATACTCCTACCCTTTCCCCTAGGGAGAGGTAGTGATGATCTCGCTAGCGCTTTGACGCTCGTTGTTTTTCCTCCCTTTTAGGCAGCGAGTCTGGCGCACGGAGAGTCGCTGGTTGATAGGACTTCTTAGTTGTCCATTTGGTTACTTATCATATTTTGTAGTTATTGCAGAACTCTACATGTAGTTGATAAATTTCAGAATCTAGATTGGTATTTTGTTTCATAGAGTTGAGAGCTATTGTGAGACTTTGTTTATGTGACTCATTGTATTTGAGATTCCGTTCAGACTCAGAGATATGTCTATGTTATTCCAGTTGGGCTCATTATTGATTTTTCTTATGCTTCTTCTGTGTATATCCAGTGTTGTCCTATTTTTATTTTTACCTGTCTGTACCTTTACTTATTTATTGTTTCCACTAGAGAGATAGTGACTGTGATGGTGAAACTTATCATAGCATGGTGGTTGGTGCTTGGCAGGTTTGACAATCCGGGTTTCACCTGGGACTGTAGCCTTGTGTGAATCCTAGGGCGTCACAGTTGGTATCAGAGCTCTAGTTCCAGCATCCTTAGGATCATTCCTGTGTCAAATTGTAGAGCTAGGATAGAGTTTCCTAGGATTCATGTATAGAGTCTATTAGGAATTCCTAGAATGAGTGAGGACGATATGTGCGTATATCTTAAAATTTTAAAAAAAAAATTTATGACAATTATTTTATGTTGATTTAAAGTATTTGCGTGAATACTTTATGTTATGAATACGTATTGTGATACGTTATATATATGTATATATGTTTACGATCTCACTTACTATGATCATAAGCTCTCCTCTCGATATTATAAATGTTGGAACTAGGATGCAGTCGAGATAAAACTCATACCCGGAGAGCTGGGCAAGTAGAGTCTGAGCCGCAGCAGGCTCCACAGTATTTGATCGACTTTATGGCACCGTTTGCAGAAACAGAGACTAGCAACACTCGAGAAGGGAATAGCGAGCCACATTACATTTTATGGAGTTCCACCACCCGTTGTACTAATTATGCTAATTAATGAGGTAATACTAATGATTATATTATCACAACCATTTGTTGATAGAGATACAGAGCAAGAGGCTTGGCTCTGTAAGAATAAGAAAGATGTAGGACACTAAGAAGACCATAGTGCAGGGCACATTGGATTCATATGCAGCTTATAAATAAAAAGGAATATGTGAAAATTCCTTAACGTAGACTCAGTACCAAACCAGAGGTTAAATATATTCAGCACAGAAGATATCACCGGAGAATAACAACAAAGGATAGCTACGATTTTAGATTTTCGTCGGGACAGTGAATATCACTTATTTGGAAAAATTTTGTTTACTTTTTCGACAAGCAGTTAGAGCTAGTTTGCTTAAAACAGTGAGATATGCCTATAGTTAATTATGAAATCAAGACTAGCATGATGGCAATGTTAAGGGTAAGAGGCCTATTATGGGATCTAGAGGACCCTAACAGCAGGGTAAGGATTTTTACTATCAGCAATAAAGATATTACAAGAAGATAGGAAACATGATTTGATAACACCGCAGCAGCGCATGATTCGGGACACATGATACGCTTATAAAAAGATCGGACATAGAGTGAAGAATTATTACAGTACACTAGCAGGAGACTAGCATGATAGAGACTAGGACCAGTAATCTTAGGGCAACAGTTACGGCTAGCATCGGAGGATAGATGTGCTACCGGTTATTCTGAGGATTTGGGGGCCTATAGGCCAGAATTGCGTTATTTAGAGTATTCATCAGTGTCAGATGGACCCATGTGTTTCACCGCCAGCAGCGTAGCAGGCGTCGACCACCAGCAGAGTTTATGTAGTCGCGCCACGTGATCATAGTGCGAGCAGAGTTTTCGTAGTAAATTCTTATCCAGCTCGAATCTTGTTGATTCAGAAGCTTCGCATTTTTTTTATCTATCATGATGTCATGATTAGATATCAGCTTGTAGCACAGCATTTCGGCATTTCATTATTAGTTTCTACTCCTTTAGGGGAGATGTCCCTATTAGAGAGTATATGTAGGAGATGTGTCATCAGTATAGATGAGTTTGAGTTCATCTTTGTCATGGTCGTGTTGTGGATGTCGAACTTCGACGTCATTTTTAGTATGAAATGGTTATCATCCTACAATATCAGTATCGATTGTTTTGCTAAAACAGTATGCTTGTGAGCATTCGTTGGGATTGTATAGATAGTAGCAACCTCATAGGGTAACCAGAGTGCGGAGTCATTTCTGGCATACGTCGAAGAGGTGATGATATGGGATCGGGGTGCAGTTTTGAGTGAGACCGGAGTTGTCTCAGTATATCAGGATGTCTTTCAGGACATACCTATGTTTTCTCCACTGAGAGAGGTTGATTCCCTGCATTGAGTTGCAGTAGGCACCGTACTGATTTTTCGAGCACCTTATCATATCTTATGGCACCCGCTGAGAGGAGGGAGCTACAGACTCAGGTAGATGAGTTGTTAACTCAAGGTTTTATTTGCCAGAGTCTTTTTCATGGGAGCACAGGTCTTCTTCGTGGGGAAGAAGGACTATAGCATGCGATTGTGTATCGATTATCGTGAGTTGAACAAGGTCATTTTCCGGATCACGGATCCACTATCGAGGATTTATGACTTGTTTGACTAGCTGCGAGGAGCGCAACATTTCTCGAAGATTGATCTTCATTCTAGTTATTTTCAGTTGCGATTGCGATAAATGGATGTTTCCAAAACCGCATTTTCTGACTCGATATGGGTCTTTTGAGGTCTTGTCATGCTATTTGGGCTGATTAATGCACCCACGGTATTCATAGATTTGATGAACCAGGTTTTTCGTCCATGTTAGGACCAATTCGTAGTCATTTTATTAACGACATCATTATCTTTTTGAGATCGGAGATAGAGCGCGAGCAACATCCTCTATTGGCATTGCGGGGATAACGGACAATCGAGATTAGAGGCATCAGTGATACGCTGAGTTCAGCAAATACGAGTTGTGGCTATAAGAGATTAGATTTTTAGGCCACGTCATCAGCAGGTGAGGCATAACAGTGGATCCAGCCATTGTTGAGGCTGTACTTGATTGGGAGCCACTAAGAACCATTACAGGGGTTCATAGTTTTAAAATGGTATGAGAGAAAGTTTATTCAGGGCTTTTTGAAGATTGTGATACTATTTACACACCTTACAAAGAAGGGTGTATAGTTTTCTTTGGGCACGGGGTGCCAGGAAGCCTTTAAGACTATTAAGGCTAGATAGACTATAATAACAATTTTTACTATTCTAAACAGTGATACAACATTTATCATTTACGTGGACACATCATTAGTAGGACTACGAGGTGTTTTGATGTAGACCCAGAGGGTATGGCTTATTTCGTGACAGTTTAGGCGCATCGTAACAGATATACAGTACATCCATGCACAAGAAAAATGTATAAGGATCTGAAGAGGCATTTTTGGTGGAGTGGTATGCGCAGAGGGATTGCAGATTATGTGGCTAAGTGTTATACCTGCCAACAAATTAAGGCGGAACATCAGAGACATGTAGGAACCCTACAGTTTTTACCCATACCTGTGTGGAAGTGAGCAGATATTTCCATGTATTTCATAGTGGGGTTGCCTAAGTCAAAGAAAGGAAATGATTCTATTTGGGTTATAGTGGACAGATTGACTAAGTCTACACATTTCTTACCAGTGAGGACGACTTATACGGCAGATATGTATGCGAGGATCTTCGTTCGGGAGATTGTTAGATTGCATGGAGTTTCGAAGACGATTGTATCAGATCGGGGCTCAGGCTTCACATCTTATTTTTGGAGGAGATTCATGGATGCTTTTGGCAGTCAGTTATCATTTAGCAGCGTTTTTCACCCCCAGACAGATGGTCAGACCGAAAGGGTGAATCAGATCTTAGAGGACATGCTGAGAACATGCATTATAGATTTTCAGGGTAGCTGGGAGGATCACATCCTACTAATTGAATTTGCATATAATAATAGTTATCAAGCTACCATCAGGATGTCACCGTATGAATCTTTGTACGGGAGACCTTGCAGATCACCTATATGTTGGGCAGAGCCAGATGATAGTTTATTGAGTGGTCCAGAGTTAGTTAGACAGACTACAGAGAAGGTGGCATTGATTCGAGAGCGCATTCTTACGGCGCAGAGTCGGCAAAAGAGCTATGCAAATAAGAGGAGACGACCTTTAGAGTTCCAGGTCAGAGACTCAGTTATGTTGAAAGTATCACCGATGAAGGGCGTTCAGTGATTCGGTAGATGGGGGAAGCTTGCCCCGAGATATGTTAGTCCTTTCAGGATCATCGAGCGCATTGGAACTGTTTCTTACAGGTTAGATCTTCCAGCATCGATGTCGAGTGTACACGATGTCTTTCATGTTTCGATGCTTAAGAAGCATCTGCGGGATGATGAGCAACAGAGAGTGATTGATTCACCAGAGATTGAGATTCAGGATGACTTGACTACCGTAGAGATTTCGGTATGCATACTTACTAGAGAGAATAAAAAGCTTAGGAATAAAGTCATTCCATTAGTGAAAGTTCAGTGGTACCGGTAAGGAGCCGAAGAGATTTCTTGGGAGCGTGAGGAGGATGTTCGTCGTGACTACCCACACCTGTTTGGACATGTATGATGTTGATATATTCTTATGCTTATATGCTTTGATAGTAGTCTTTATCTATGTTGTTTAGTCACATTTATATTTATCTTTAACACTAGAATGGAGATATTGTCACCTGATCCTTAATCATTTGAAACATATGGTATATACATGAGGGTTTCCTTATTTGGATTATTTCGCTCGACGTACCAATTTCGTTTAATTAGGGATTTAGGGGAGAATGTTTGCATTCACGGTTGTTAACTTTAAATATCATTATGCTAATACTATGAGATGGGTGCAGAAGAAATTCTTAATATGAATTACACCTTCTTATTGTGTTTTCTTATTTTTTAAGCTTTGAGATGCGATTGTGGAATTTCGGGGACGAAATTCTTTTAAGGGGGAAAGAATGCAAAACCCCGTAAATTTGAATATTTTATGATAAATAATAATAAATATGTTATATGGTAAAAAATAATATATTTTGATGTTTGGATATGATAATAATTGATATGAGATCAATTCAATGTATATTTGTGAAAATATGAGTGCAAATGCACAAAATATGCACAAAGGCCAAAAGAATGAAAATCTGAGAATAATGACCAGTTATGAGTTTTTATGTTTTGCACACTGATGCAGTTAGAATTTGAAAATCTATAAAAGACCATAGTTGTAGGTCTCTTCAGTAGCTTTCTAACAAGTCTTATATCACCTTATTCTGAGGTCAGATGAGAAAGTTATAACTAAAATACCAAAGGGGTATTTTCCTAGTCAGACTAGGTTTCCTGGTTCGGGTCAAACATGTTTGTTTCGGGTTTGCCTCTATAAATACCTATATTTTTCACAAAATTTTCTTTCTTTTATCATATATAAGAACCCTAACAGCCACAAAACCCTCATAAACCCTATTTTAAATTCTTGGAGAATATTGGAGGCTTTCAAGTTGGGTTTTGGTTGATTTTTGGTTTTTGGAGTGGAGATCTCCTTCGACGTTGCTTATAACAAGTTTTCCTACAACCCCAGGCGAGTATCATCTCTACTAATCCCCCTCCCAGCTTTTAAAATATTTTTACAGAGTTTTTAATAAGTTTTATAGAGCCTAATCAATTAATTTGTGTATAAAAATTGGATCTTTTGTATATATGTATAAAGACTAGGTCTTTTCATGTTAAAGAGATTAAGCACGAATTTACAGAAGTATTTTAAGATCTAAAAATAATTTAAAATATTGTTTATCTAAATTTAGATGTCTTATTCTTCGTTTGAAAGTTTCGTGCATGATTGAAGGTTTACATATGATTTCTTATGCAAATAATCATGCTTGTTATGTTTTGCTGAAAATCTGCTGCACATATATACTATTGAACTAGAAATTTGAAATAACAAATGAAATCCAAATTGAACCAAACTAATGCCAATTGAAAGATATGTGAATCTAGTTTTCAAAACAGAAAACCATAACTAAAGATAGTTTTCCTAGAGAAAGATATGCTCAATTTACTGATGATATATTCTGTAGAAAATATGCTGCACATATAAAATGTTTGACTGGAAATTAGAAATATCATATGAAATCTAAACTAAACCAAATCAGTGTCAAATGATAGCTATGTGAGTCTAGTTTCCAAAATGAAAAACTATTCTTAAAAAGAGTTTGTTCAGATAATGATATTCTCAATTTACTAATGATATATTTTGCAGAAAACTGCAGATGTGCTGTTTTGAAATAAATTGATATATTACGTAAATGTTTCTTGAGTTTCACTCTTGTTTGTTATTTTTGAGAGAGTTTCTCGATCATGTAATGTTATATATAATTCTTAAGAGTTGTTTAACATCTGGGATGATGATGAAAACCAGATATGGACATGCACACCGAGATATGTGCACATACACTTAGATTATGTTGTGTTAACATACTTTTTGTCGCACGTTGAGTTGATGAATACATATGAAAGAGTATAGTTATTTTATGTATCCGAAAATAGGGAGATAAAACCTATTTGCCGCAGAACGATTGAGTAAGAGTATTGCAATAGTATCGTTATTTCATGTATCCGGAAATAGGGAGATAAAACATATTTGCCGCAGAATGATTGAGTAAGAGTATTACAATAGTATCGATATTTTATGTATCCGGAAATAGGGAGATAAAACCTATTTGCTGCAGAACGATTGAATAAGAGTATTACAATAGTATCGTTATTACATGCATCCGGAATAGGAAAATAATAAACCCTATTACCGTAGAACGATTGAGTAAGAGTATTACAACAGTATCGTTATTATATGTATCCAGAATAGGAAAATAATAAACCCTATTGCCGCAGAGCGATTGAGTAACGAGCATTACAAAAGTATCGCTATAGTACAAGATGATGCACACATAGATAATTGATCAGTTGTAAGTTTTACTTCCCAGATAGATTGCCCGCGAGTAGGGTATTTCCTTTGAGAATTTGATACACCCGTTATGGAGGACAAATATATTTGTTTTAGCTTAGTTGGTATCCTCTTATATTAGAGCAGGTCACTCGGACATAATTCGAGATGATATGATTATTCTTTATGTTGGAGATTGGAGTATTTATCATTGATTATTTATTTTTCATTCATAGAGAGTTATATGAATGATTTGATATATGTATGTGCTGACTCTATTTTCTTATATACTCCTACCACTTCCCCTGGGGAGAGGTAGTGATGATTTCGCTAGCACTTTGACGCTCATTGTTTTTCCTCCCTTTCAGGCAGCGAGTCTGGCGCACAGAGAGTCGCAGGTTGATGGGACTTCTTAGTTGTCCATTTAGTTACTTATCATATTTTGTAGTTATTTCAGAACTCCACATGTAGTTGATAAATTTCAGAATCTAGATTGGTATTTTGTTTCATAGAGTTGAGAGCTATTGTGAGACTTTGTTTATGTGACTCATTGTATTTGAGATTCAGTTCAGACTCAGAGATATGTCTATTTTATTCCAGTTAGGCTCATTATTGATTTTTCTTATGCTTCTTCTGTGTATATCCACTGTTGTCCTATTTCTATTTTTACCTGTCTGTACCTTTACCTATTTATTGTTTCCACTAAAGAGATAGTAACTGTGATGGTGAAACTTGTCATAGCATGGTGGTTGGTGCTTGGCAGGTTTGACAATCCGGGTTTCGCCTGGGACTGCAGCCTTGTATGAACCCTGTGGCGTCACACAAAATTTGGGTCTCACCATCTTAGAACCACGGGCTTAATAATTGTTGGGTTTACCAAGTCAACCGGAGTATGAAGTGTTAACCACATTGAGATGTAGCCTGCTTATTTCCATTTCATGATTTTTTGTAAGTTTTCTTAAATTTTTGCATCAAGTACTAGAATTCATTGATGATTCTCTATCATTCTTTTATTTTCTTATTATTTGTTGAAATATTTGAGTTTTCAAAACCATTGTTTAATGTACAAATTTATTCACTTATTGAGTTGTGAACTCATTGTGTTATATTCATTTTTTTTCAGAGACCTAGGATAAGGTGGAGTTGATGGTTCATGAGTTCTTAGAATGGAGCAGAGAATGAAATTTGATATTGCTATTGTTTTCCAGATGAAGGTTAGATAAAGTCTTTGATGTTTAGTTGATATTGGAAGCTTTGTAATAATAAAATATTTCCCTTTAGGTTAAGTTTAATAAGAAGTTGATAAATATTTATTTTTATCAAGTTAATTAGATTAATTTTGACTTTTGGGAATTATAGAGAATATTTATTGTTGGTTTTAGTTCAATGAAGAGATTATTCTGATGGCTTTTTAATGAATGTATATTTTTGGAGGATTTTTCACAGATTTAGTCCAGCTCCAATATTCCTTTAAGGTCTAGAAATTGGGATCGTGAAAGAATAGTTTCAGAGCCTAGGCTGTAGGTCCAAATTGATTTTGGAGATGATTAAGTAATGAAAGAAAATATATATTGGATTTTGATGTATAGAAATAAAAGTTGAGGTTTCATTTTGAAGTCTGATCGAGGACAATATGAATATTATTGGATCAAATCTAGTTATAGAGGTATATGATTTTAGATTCGTAGATTACATAATTCCTTTTTGTTTAGTTTTCCCAGAGATAAGGGATTAGTTCAGCTTAGTTTAAGGCATGTTTGACTTATGCGACTTGTGAAAATATTATCTGATAATATATGCTATTATGATAAAGAATATGCCAGGGATTAGTTATTGATGATTCTTATGATTAAACTTTCTTGCTAAATATATTTGTGTAACATTTCTAGTTTTCTATGGCTAACAAGCCTAGTTTTATAAATTATTTTAGTATTCATGCAAATAATTGAATTGACCAATGTTAGAAGGTATAATTGTTAAGTCATAGGAGGAGATTCAAGTGAGTATTGATGGTAATTATAGCAATGTGTATGATCATAAATCTTTTGAGCGGGTTAAGCTAAATTTCCAAATGACATGATCGACCCGCAAGCATGTTCAAGTTTTGAGGAAAAAACTTCCACAAAACTTCTGTTAAGAGGGATAGTATCTAATAATCCTAAGTTTTATTTGGCAATATATGTAAAGAAAAGTAAATGGACTTTTGTACAAAATTTGTTAGAGGGTTCTAATGGCAAAAAAAATTCCTATAAATACCCAAAACCCTACCCTTTTTCACGTCAGCCTCTTCTTCTTCTTCCCGTTCTGTTGCACAAAAAAAAATCGGTGCCCCAAAATTTCCCTCTCACCCCACCCTCGGCAAAATTTCTTGTCTCCGCCTCATAACCCTCATGTTAGACCCTAAGGTCGGTATGAAAGAATCCTAGAGGGGGGGGGGGGGTAAATAGGGTTTATGCTAATCTAATCTGATTTAAATACCAATTAAAACTTACTAACAAATATCCTAGCAAATATGATATGTAACAAGGCAACTATGCAAGGATGATGTTCACAAGGGTGAAACAAAATATAAGCAATATAGTGGATGAAATAAACAAAGAGAGAGTGGCAATAATGATGTTCACAAATATAAGTGCGCAAAGCCAAACTCAAACAAGCAATATGATCACGGAGTTCGGACCTCCCGTCCTACGTCTCCGCTCCCCACTCCCGGGGAGAAATCCACTATCACGCCGGATTTTCAACGATCACTCGAAAACGTTTACACCACACAATATCGGTTTTCAACGCTCACCGATCAACGTTCACAATCACAATGTAACTACACTAACTACCACCTCAAGTGTTGGTCCTCACATATCGACTCCCTCAAGTGCTCGGAATTATCACCTCTCACTAGGCCACCGACGCCACTCCTCTCGGTATCGACTTCGTCCTCACCACACACTCCTCTTGGTGTACTAGTGTATTACAAAGTGTTCCTCACAATTAAGGTTCACAATACAAATGATTATTTTCTAAACAAGGTGAGAACTCAATTAAGCACAACTCAAAGTTACAATATCTCACAATCCCAATTATACTATGTATGAAAATACTAGAAGCTCAAGTGGGTGTGTGTAACAATGAGATTTAATAAAACAAACTAAACTCAAATAAATCTAGCTTTAAGGAAATGTAAAACAAACAAAAAAATAGCTAGATAAGAGTTTAGAAAACTTCTCTATAGATGACAAGAGATGGAGGGAGAATAGTTGATTGCTCAAACTCTAATAGATGATCTCCTCAAGCTCTTGTGGAATTGAAATCACAAACTCAAACTCGAAAAATGCTTAAAAGCTTATTAAACGAACTTAAACCAAACTTAAACCCTCATTAAACCTTGTTTAAAAACTTCTTGGATAAATTACAAGATGAGAGCAAGGGGGTATATATAGCCACCCAAAACCTCAGCCAAAAACCCCAAACGAAAAGACCAAAAAGTCTAAGAATCAGAAATCTGATTCTGTACAAATATAGTCGTTATAATGTTATGGGTCGACTCGTCACTGTTCATGAGTCGACTCATAACTAGTCGTTACAGGCTAAAAACAACATATGAGTCGACTCATAAAATTCATGAGTCGACTCATCATGCATGGGTCAATTCATGAAGTCATGGGTCAACTGAGCAGAAACAAAATATATTTTCCAGCACAGTATGTGAGTCGAGTTATGACAGTCATGAGTTGACTCAACCTGATGGGTTGACTCATAATATTATAAGTCGACTCATCAGAAACAAAATGAAAACTACACAACAATTTATGAGTCGACTAAACACTGTTCATGAGTCGACTCATGACATGCACACAGCCTGTTTTAAACAGTACATGTCAACATAAAACATGGTTTAAAAATAACAAATAAATTCAGAAAAATATAAAACTTTGGAAAATGATTGTAGACATGATAATAAACATGCTACAGAAACTGGTTTTCAAAAAAGACTTCCCAAATGTAAAATATCATCATTTTGCAAGGAGGTCCAAAACATAGAAATGTGATATACTTGGAATTTGATGTTTTGACCTAAACCAAGGTTTTGAAAATTCTTGTATAGCTTTATAGACTTGATAAAGGATATAAAATATTATTATGAAGTCTATAAACTAGAAACACAATATTTTCACAGATATGCATATTCTATGCAATAAATACTAAAATACATTAGAGTATGAAATATGTAATTTCATATATATAAACATAAAAACCCAAAACACATGTATGTATATATATAACTATATTTATGCATAGAAACCAAAACTTATGTATATATATATATATAACTATATATATATACGAAGAAACCAATAAATGTGTGTGTATAGATAATTGAGCTTAAAGTACTTAACACACATAATATAAACTCCTAAACTAAATATTACTCAAGCAATCTTAATCTTCGATGTAGCTCAACTTGGTACACTATGCGGATGAAGCTTGAACTTGGATCTTGACTTGAATTGCAAGGCTTCACTCCATAATTCCGCCAACCTCCATTGGATATGATCGTGAAAGCTTGATTCCATCCATCCTCCAACATATTGTTTGTCTATAATAAATAACAAAACACAAACACTAGATAAATAATATTAGATATAAATTATTTGTTAAATCATCATCAAAACAAGAAGGCCAACACCTCACTCTTCTGCTTCCCCTCTCTGATATCTCTCATGGCTCCCCCATTCTCACTCTCCTTCAGATTGGCCAACATCGTTGCCGGACGTCCCTTTTCATTCTCAGCCACTACGAGATTGGGGACTAATTCGATGTGATTGGGAATTAATTTGATTTGCAACCTAAAAAGCTTTTTAGTAGGGTATTTTTGTTGAGAAGTGAGATTGGTAGTTAACGGGAACCTCATATTATCCTGCTACCCGAGTTTATGGTGGGGACTTCAATTTGTTGTTTGTGCAACTTCATCTCTAACAGTTGCAGAGAATTCGTGCCCTGAAAAGATGTAGAAGGAGACTCGTGCCCTAAAAATATGTAGAAGGAGATTAAGCATCCTGATCGGTCAAAATATGAGTGTCTATTGCGACTTGATGATTTTTGGGCTGATGGTCAATGGACAGATGTAGAAGGACTCCAAGCGGTGTTGCAATTGAATTTATAGAGCTCTGTAGAAAAGTTGTGAGTTCATTTTGGATATGTCATTTCGCTTAAGGTAAGTGGTGAGCTTGTACATTATTCGCCGCATATTTTTCATATAAAATTATATTGACTATATGTAAGTTTGTGTCTGATGGATTATACCCTTTGTATGGTTGCTTGCATACTAATCGTCGATTGGATGAATGCACGTGGTTATTTCGTATAAGCCTATGCTTATTTTATTTATCAATTGTTATGTCTTTAAATATAGTAGTAGGTTGAGATGCATATGTGGTTGATTAATTTTATGATTGGTTGACCTTTGGCATTTCTGTATAACATACTTGGTTATGTGAACTTTGCTTAATTTTCTTTTTAAAACATATGCATCTTAAGTCAATATACCGTTATATGTCTGATATAAGCAAGTTATTAAAACATGGCTCAATATGCCTCTATGAGGTTTTATTTTAGCGCTAAGAGCCCAAATTTGGGTCTCACCATCCCAGAAACACGGGCTTAATAATTATGGGGTTTACCAAGTCAACTGGAGTATGAAGTGTTGACCGCATTGAGACGTAGCCTGCTTATTTCTATTTCATGATTTTTTGTTAGTTTTCATAAATATTTGCATCAAGTACTAGAATTCATTGAGGATTCTCTATCATTCTTATATTTTCTTATTATTTGTCAAAATATTTGAGTTTTTGCAAAACCAGTGTTTAATGTACAAATTTATTCACTTATTGAGTTGTGAACTCATTGTGTTATATTCATTCTTTTCAGAGACTGTGGATTAGGTGGAGTTGATGGTTCATGAGTTCTTAGAATGGAGTAGAGAATAAAATTTGATATTGCTATTGTTTTCTAGATGAAGGTTAGATAAAGTCTTTGATGTTTAGTTGATATTAGAAGCTTTGTAATAATAAAATATTTCCCTTTAGGTTGAGTTTAATATCAAGTTGAGGAATATTTATTTTTATCAAGTTAATTGGATTAGTTTTGACTTTTGGGAATTATAGAGAATATTTATTGTTGGTTTTAGTTCAATGAAGAGATTATTCTGACGGTCTTTTAATAAATGTATATTTTTTTGAGGATTTTTCACAGATTTAATGTGGCTCTAATATTCCTTTTAGGTCCAAAAATTAGGATCGTGACAGAATGATATTAGAGCCTAGGCTGTAGGTTCAAATTGATTTTGGAGATGGTTAAGTAATGAAAGAAAAAATATATTGGATTTTGATGTATAGAAATGAAAGTTGAGGTTTCATTTTGAAGTCTGATCGAGGACAATATGAATATTATTGGATCAAATCTAGTTATAGAGGTATATGATTTTAGATTCATGGATTACAAAATTCCTTTTTGTTTAGTTTTCCTAGAGATAAGGAATTAGTTCATCTTAGTTTAAGGCATGTTTGACTTATGCGAATCGTGAAAATATTATCTGATAATATACGCTATTATGATAAAGAATATTCCAGGGATTAGTTATTGATGATTTTTATGATTAAACTTTAATGCTAAATGTATTTGTGTAATATTTTTAGTTTTCTATGGCTAACAAGCCTAGTTTTATAAATTATTTTAGTATTCATGCAAACAATTGAATTGACCAATGTTAGAAGGTATAATTGTTAAGTCATAGGAGGAGATTTAAGTGAGTATTGATGGTAATTATAGCAATGTGTATGATCATAAATCATTTGAGTGGGTTAAGGTAAATTTCCAAATGACATGATCGACCCGCAAGCATGTTCAAGTTTTGAGGACAAAACTTTTGTTAAGAGGGATAGTATGTAATAATCCTAAGTTTTATTTGGTAATATATGTAAAGAAAAGTAATTGGGCTTTTGTGCAAAATTTGTTAGAGGGTTCTAATGGCAAAAAGCATTCCTATAAATACCCTAAAACCCTACCCTTTTTCCCATCAACCTCTCCTTCTTCTTCCCGTTCCGCCACAAAAAAAAACCCCGTGCCTCAAAATATCCCTCTCTCCCTACCCTCGGCAAAATTTCTTGTCTCTGCCTCATAACCCTCACTCTTCTGCTTCCCCTCTCTGTTATCTCTCGTGGCTCCCCCATTCTCACTCTCCTTAGATTCGCCACCACCACCGCCAGACGTCCCTTTTCGTTCTCAGCCACTGCGAGATTGGGGACTAAATTGATGTGACTGGGGATTAATTTGATTTGCAACCTAAAAATTTTTAGCAGGGTATTTTTATTGAGAAATGAGATTGGCTATTAATGGGAACCTCATGTCATCTTGCTGCCTGAGTTTATGGTGGTGACTTCAATTTGTTGTTTGTGCAACTTTATCTTTGGCAGTAGTAGAGAATTCGTGCCCTGAAAAGATGTAGAAGGAGACTCGTGCCCTAAAAACATGTAGAAGGAGATTAAGCGTCCTGATCGGTCAAAATGTGAGTCTCTATTGCGACTTGATGATTTTTGCGCTGATGGTCAATTGAAAGATGTAGAAGGACTCCAAGCGATGTTGCAATTGAATTTATAGAGCTCTGCAGAAAAGTTATGAGTTTATTTTGGATTTGTCGTTTCACTTAAAGTAGGTGGTGAACTTGTACATTATTCGTTGCATATTTTTCATATAAATTTTTATTGACTGTATATAAATTTGTGTCTGATGGATTATACCCTTTGTATTGTTGCTTGCATACTAATTGTCGATTAGATGAATCCACGTGGTTATTTGGTATAAGTCTATGCTTATTTTGTTTGTTAATTGTTATGTGTTTAAATATAGTAGTAGGTTGAGATGCATATGTGGTTGATTAATTCTATGATTGGTTGGCCTTTGGCATTTCTGTATAACATACTTGGTTATGTGAACTTTGCTCATTTTTCTTTTTAAATCATATGCATCTCAAGTCAATACCGGTATATGTCGGATATAAGCAAGTTATTAAAACATGACTCAATGTGCCTCTATGAGGTTCTATTTTAGTGCTAAGAGCCCAAATTTGGGTCTCACCGTCTCGGAACCACTGGCTTAATAATTGTGGGGTTTACCAAGTCAACCGGAGTATGAATTGTTGACCGTATTGAGACGTAGCCTGCTTATTTCCATTTCATAATTTTTTATAAGTTTTCTTAAATATTTGCATCAAGTACTAGAATTCATTGATGATTCTCTATCATTCTTATATTTTTCTTATTATTTGTCGAAATATTTGAGTTTTTGCAAAACCAGTGTTTAATGTACAAATTTATTCACTTATTGAGTTGTGAACTCATTGTGTTATATTCATTCTTTTCAAAGACTTAGGATTAGATGGAGTTGATGGTTCATGAGTACTTAAATGGAGCAGACAATAATATTTAATATTGCTATTAATTTCTAGATGAAGGTTAGATAAAGTCTTTGATGTTTAGTTAATATTGGAAGCTTTGTAACAATAAAATATTTCCCTTTAGGTTGAGTTTAATATCAAGTTGAGGAATATTTATTTTTATCAAGTTAATTGGATTAATGTTGACTTTTGGGAATTATAGAGAATATTTATTTTTGGTTTAGTTCAATGAAGAGATTATTATGATGGTCTTTTAATGAATGTATATTTTTGGAGGATTTTTCACAGATTTAGTCCGGCTCCAATATTCCTTTTAGGTCCGAAAATTAGGATCGTGACAAATCTGCTTGTTACAAATATACTAGAGCAGAATAGAATGCTTATATGGATGACATTAGATTGGTTAACAAAAGAGCATACAATATTGTCATGAACTATGCTCCAGAGAACTAGGCAAACGCGTTTTTTCCTTGAATTAGGTAAGTTATAAGCTATTTCATTTCTTATCTTAGTTAAGCCGTTTGATTAATAAACTTTAACATGAATGTCTATACTAGAACTAACAATAACATAGATAAAACTAACATGAGCATTAGAACACACATTTAAACTAGACCTTGCGTTAGCTAAAACGAGAACGGCTAGAACTAACACGGCAATGACTAGAACTAATGTTAACCCGACTAGAACCAACATTAACCTAGCTAGAACTAACATATCCAATACAACCAACACTTAAACTAGAACTTAAAGTTATGTGGAAGTGGAAATAACACGAGATCGGCTAGAACTATCACATTTAAACTAGAACTAACATAGGCATTGGAACACAATTAGAACTAACATAGGCATTAAAACCCACATTTAAACTAGACCTTCCATTAGCTAACACGAGAATGGCTAGAAATAACACGACACGGCTAGAATGAACATTAACCCAGCTAAAACTAATATATTCAATAGAACCAACAATTAAACTAGAACTTAAAGTTATATGGAGGTGGAAATAACACAAGAACAGCTACAACTATCACTAGAGAAGCTAGAACTTACAACAACTAAGCTAGAACTAACAAAGGCAATAGAACAAACACTTAAACTATAACTAGCATTAGTTGGGGGTAGAACTAACATGAATGCAATTAGAATTAACATGACAACAAATAGAACTAATAATAACTTAGCTAGAACTAACAAAGCCACTAAAGCCAACACTTATAATAGGTCTAACGCTAACTAGAGGTAGAACTAACATGAGGACATCTAGAATTAACACAGAAGTAGATAGACCTAACAATAGCTTAGCTAGAACTAACATAGCCATTAAAACAAACACTTGCACTATAACTAACAATGACTCAGTAGAACTAACAAGAAGTTTTGACGAATTCCCTGTTATGTTTCATATATGGTCATGTTACATCAAATGTTGCAGAGTCATTCAGCAAATGGATACATGAGGCTAGGCTTCTACGGATAGTTCAACTAGTAGAGCACATACATAAACAGATTATGGTTCGCATGAATGAGCGACGAGTCATGGATGAAAATTAGAATTAATTTCTTTGCCCCAAAGCTAAACTTGCCCTCAAAGAGAATATGGAAAATAGGCAGCCATTGGAGGTGCGTCAGTTCGACACAAGATTATTTGAGGTACAGTCCCATAGAACTTGTCAAGTGGATCTTAACAATAAAACATGTTCGTGTCATGCGTGGGATATAACCTGTGTTCCTTGCAAACATGCATGCATAACCATTAAGTTTATGAAGAGGGATGTTTATTAATTCTGTGATTGGTTTATGACGGTTAAAGATTTTAAAAAAAGCTGCGAGCCAATCATATACCCTATCCTGACTACGAGAAGCGTAGCGTGCCACGGGATGAGATACAGATCTTACCTATACTAACAACAAAAAGGAAAGGGAGAAATAAAACAAGGTGTATTAACAACAGAACTATTTATACTCGGCCACTTAAATGTATTCGATGTCATATGGAAGGTCATAACCGTAAAACATGTAATTAACCTATAGCTGACTAAGTGCTTGATATGTTGTTATCTGTTTTGATGACATATTTACAAAATATTTTATTTTGGGCGGTTGAAAGTATTTTCATGTTAAATAAGAACTAAAATCATCTCCCTTAGATGAAATGTTGTAAGTATTAGAAATAACCCCACAACAGCTCGAA
Source organism: Asparagus kiusianus (assembly GCA_022839385.1). Taxonomy (NCBI): domain Eukaryota; kingdom Viridiplantae; phylum Streptophyta; class Magnoliopsida; order Asparagales; family Asparagaceae; genus Asparagus; species Asparagus kiusianus. Next base: position 126,633 of record BQKN01065189.1, read on the forward strand.
CTAATAAAGGCAATAGAACCAACGCTTACACTAGAACTTGAGTTAGTTGGAGGTAGAACCAACACGATATTAGTTAGGACTGACCACACAATAGTTAGCACTAATATTATCAAGGTTAGGACTAACAGAAGCAACAGAACCAGAGCTTACACTATAACTAGCGCTAGCTGGGGGTAGAACTAACATGAATGTAGCTAGAACCGACCCCACAATAGCTAGAACCAACATTATCCCAGCTAGCACTAACAAAGACACCAGAACCAACATTATCCCAGCTAGCACTAACAAAGACACCAGAACCAATGCTTACACTAGAACTTGAGTTAGTTGGAGGTAGATCCAACATGATATCAGTTAGGACTGACCTCACAATAGTTAGGACTAACATTATCGAGGCTAGGACTAACAGAGGCAATAGAACCAACCATTACGCTATAACTAGCTAGTTAGGGGTAAAACTAACATGAATGCAGCTAGAACTGGCTCCACAATAGCTAGAACCAACATTATCCCAGCTAGCACTAACAAAGGCAATAGAACCAACACTTACACTAAAACTTGAGTTAGCTGGAGGTAGAACCAACACGATATCAGTTAGGATTGACCCAACAACAGTTAGGACTAACATTATCAAGGCTAGAACTAACATAGGTAACAGAACCAAATAACATTAACTCAGCTAGAACTAACGTAGGCAACTAACTTCAATGTTAAGTTTATTATATTTCACCTGCACTTGGTTGTCACGGTCACCGAGATATATTGACTGCTAATGTATTCAATGTATTTCATAGTTCCCAAGGAGGAGAGTGAAGATAACATTTACTCCTACCTATCCCACATCCCACATAGTAACCTCACCATCCCTTGGCTTGTTCCTATACAGGATAGTTATGATAACCTTACGGCCCACTCTTTCCTCGATCTTCCCATCAATTACTCTCTGTTGACCCTCACTCCTTTATATATGTAAACACTAAGCTTACCCTCTCCAAAAAATCTCCTACATCTTCAAGCCCCTTTGTCGCCATGAACCAGAATTTGATTGTCTTTGCTCTAAGTTCCATCAGTTGTGGGTGGATATAAATTGCTTTCTCCAAAGAGCTAGAACTAACAGGACAGTTAAGATTCAAAAGTGCGGTGAAGTCATTCAATTCAGTTGGATCATACATGAAATCTCATGAGAAAGGAAGCATATGACAGTAGAGATAGTCCTTTGGCTTACGTTAACAGTGTATAGGTATACAGTGTTAACGTATGCCAGATGAATCTCACCACCGTTATATGCCTGCCTTTCTATGTGATTTCACGCATTGATCCATCTGAATTGATTATCTTCACTGTACTTATGAATCTTAATTATCCTGTTATTTAACAAGTTCATTAGAGAAAGCCATTTATATTCACCCACGACTGATGAACTTAGAGCACAGACTATGGGGAGGCATGCATTGCTCATCTTTTTTTGAGCTTAGGGATTTGATGTTAAGGTTACAGGTTTGTTGTTAAGCCTAGGGATTGGTTGTAAAGGTAGTGTCTTGTTAGTAAAGAAAACGATTGGTTGATATAACGTTGTTAATGTCTACATTTATTTTTATTTGGAAAGATTATCGCTTGGTTGTTGTGATCAATGTTATAGACTGATTGTCTAGCTTAATGATTTATTGTTAAACTTAGCATTTTATTGTTAAGTTTATGTGTTTGTTGTTAATTTTTTCACTTTGTACAACTAGAACCTTGCAAACTAACATTATAAAAGCTAGAACTAACACTGTAGATGCTAGAACTTACAATAGAACAACTAGAACTAACACGCGGGCAAGTAGAACTCATGTGGTAATTAGACCCAACGTTTACACTAGAACTAACGCCTTACATAAATTAGAACTAACTCGAGTGCAGCTAGAACTAACACTAGAGAAGCTAGAACTAACACGCGTGCAATTAGAACTAGCATATCAATTAGAACCAATGTTTACACTAGAACTACCTCGAGTGAAGATAGAACTGACACTAGAGCAACTAGAAATAACACGCGGGCAAGTAGAACTAACACTGGAGAAGCTAGAACTGTTACCTGCAAAGAAAATAGAATTAACATGACAATTAGACCTAACGATTACACTAGAACTAACTCAAGAGCAGATAGAACTGACAATGGATCAGCTAGAACAAACACGCCAGCAAGTAAAACTAATATTGTAGAAGCTAGAACTTACAATTGAGAAGCTAGAACTAACATGAGCTGTGATAGAACTAACATGACATAAATTATTACTAGCATGGTACAAATTAAAACTCACGATGTATAAATTAGAACTTACATGGCGTAAATTAGGACTAACATGGCAAAAATTCAAATGCGAACTTTATTAGAACTAACATGACCCAAGGTGTGACTAACATGCCACCAACTGAGACTAACATGACCCAAATAAGGACTAACATAAATACGGCTTGCATAGAGCCAATAAGACTAACGTGGCAATTAGACCCAACACTTACACTTAGAACTAACACATTACATAAAGCAGAACTTGCACTGTAGATGCTAGAACTCATAATGGAACAACTAGAACTAACACGTGAGAAAGTAGAACTCACATGGCAATTAGAACCAACACTTACACTAGAACTAATGCATTACATAAATTAGAACTAACTCGAGTGCGGCTAGAACTGACACTGGAGAAGGTAGAACTAACACGCGAGCAATTAGAACTAGCATAACAATTAGATACAACGTTTACACATGAACTAACACATTACATAAAGTAGAACTAACTTGAGTGCAGTTAGAACTGACATTGGTGAAGCTAGAACTAACACTCGAGCAATTAGAATTAATATGGTAATTAGCCCCAACGCTTACACCAGAACTAACGCATTACATAAAGTATAACTAACTCGAGTGCAGCTAGAACTGACACTGGAGAAACTAGAACTAACACTTAAGCAATTAGAACTAACATGGCAATAAGCCCGATGAATACACCAGAACTAACGCATTACATAAAGTAGAACTAACTCGAGTGTAGCTAGAACTGACACTGAAGAATCTAGAACTAACACGCGAGCAATTAGAACTAACATGGCAATTAGCCTCGACGCTTACACTAGCACTAACGCATTACATAAAGTAGAACTAACTCAAGTGCAGCTAGAACTGACACTGGAGAAGCTAGAACTAACATGCGAGCAATTAGAACTAACATGGCAATATAACTAACAAAGATGTATACAATCATCACTGTACTTTCAAGAGAATATTTAATATATTATTTGCTTCCATTATAGTGCAAAATACAGTAGAACTAACTTCATGTGGGCTATAGATAAAAAAGATTCCGGATCCTCATTTGTTGCTACCCTCACTTGAGCAGAAATGGTCTGATAAACCCATACCACTGTCATTCGCCCTACGCTTTGAGGGTGCATGATTACTGCGCTTGGAGGATGGAGAACTGGATTTCAATGATCCACTGTGCGAGCTGGAGGGGTTAGCTGGATGAGGAGCATTGGTGGTGGAGGTAGCCCTCGACAAATTAGATCCCCCGACTCCTTGGTTCTGGAGAAGCAGCTGCCATTGGTATCTCTCCACAGTCATGTGCCTGCTGACCCAACTAACCTCCTGCAACTTTGGGTTGGTCCTATAGGGTTGCACACGCTAGGGCCCTAAGTTAAGGCGAGTGGATAGCTGAGCCCTCTTAAAATTCTATCTGCATTGGACGTGAGTGACGGCGTAGCCTTCCTTTATGTAGTCATCTACTAGAGAGATGTAACAAAACCTAAGCCTCTTAAGGATATCAGATAAATCCCTAACTTTGAGAAGCACTTTGCAGTCTTCAAAGTTAGTATTAGTTATGATGTCCCTAGAGCACATGATGCATTCTCCGATACAATCGAGGAGAGATTATAGAAATTCAAAATTTTAGAGGTGGTATGGGACATTGAAGAGGTGGATCCATACCAAAAAGGGTTGGGGCAACGTTGATGGCCTTAGATCCTCGCTCCAATGGCGGAATCTGCCCCTAAAGGTGCCCATATCAACCAGGTTGAGTTTTATGGCTTGGGCAAGAAGGTCGTCGGATGAAAACTACACCATGAAGCTGTGTCATGCCACCTCCTTGATTTGATGAGGCCATGACCTAAGATTGAAGTGATAAGCAAGCATCTCTCTAAGCTCCTGCACAGATGGACGACCTACATCAAGACTGAAGATGGCAAAAGAAGAGAGATGATGGATGGTGCTGGCGGTGTTGGCAGGCACGGCAAGCATCCTTAGAGGGGCAAGAGCAGTAATACCATGATGACAATCACGAGAGCTATGCCCTAACCCATGGTAGTATACACATGCACCATCCTTAGCCATCTGTGATGGTTTATGACGAAAATAGAAGACACTGGTAGAAGGAATTTGATTGAAGATGAGGGGTTTTTAGAGAGTCACCTTTGCTATCCCAAGAAGTAGAGGGGTAGTGGAGGAATAGTAGTGATGTGAAAGGGTACGGAATTTATTTTTTAAGTATATTAACCGACTGTCCTGACATGGGAACACACGAATATATGATGTGAACTGTTGGGATGATAGGACATGTCTTGGTAAGCAGCGAATAGCTAGTATGACTATTGAGGGTGAGAGGAAACTTCTTTCTTTGAGAACATGCAAAATAGAGATAACAAGAAATGAGATAGAACTACCAGAAAGGAATGTAGTATACTACAACTAACGTTCAACTAGAACTAACAAGATATCACGAGCTAGAACTAACAAAACATGCCACTGGATCATTCCCTTATTCTTTGTAGGACTAGAATGAAGTTAAAGCTAACAATACCTCTGATAATATATATTTTCAATTAAATATACATACATTATTGTATTTGTATAAACATGTCATTCATCACTATGCACTGATTCATCTTTATGCCTTTGTTCATAACCAGCAAGTAATAATTGTGTGGCAAGTCTTGCTCGCATAGCTTCAAGGATATCGTTCGGAGGATTTACGCGCAATGTCGAGCGGCCTTCAGTTATTGCTTGTATATAGAGGTAGACGAACATACCACAGTCATAACTGCAACATAGAAAGCTAAATTAGTCATTTCCGCTATATCTAATACTAACACAATTTAACATAATTCACACATTGGAACTAACCGCCCTCTTTGTTGCTCGCATTTGACGAGTTAATATTTAAATAAGCTGCGCACATTTGTCTTAACAAAATTAACTTGTTGGGCATCAAAATAGTTTATGATTTTAGTATCAGGCTCCATCCAAGCTTCGTGGCTAGTAGAACTGTAGTGTTTGACGACCTTTTTTTTCAAATCAAGTTCAACAAGATGCCAGTAATCGTCTCTGACCAAGGGGATCAACAGATGCTCTTTGCGGACTACGGTATATTTTTCAATATATGCCAAAAATAGCTCGTAATATTCTGGGTCGATGCAATAGAGTGAGTGCTGCAAACCAAGTATGTATGGGTTGAAATTAAAAGGGAAAATTAGAACAATCATGGTACAAATTAGCACTCACGTGGCATAAATTAGGACTAATATAGCATAAATTAGAACTAACATAAGCTGCGATAGAACTCACATGGCATAAATTAGACTAACATGGTACAAATTAGAACCTACGAGGCATAAACTAGAACTCACGAACTAACATGAGCTGCGATAGAACTAACATGGCATAAATTAGGACTAACATGACATATATTAGAAGTCACAATGTATAAATTTGAACTCACATGACATATATTAGAACTAGAATGCTCCGCGATAGAACTAACATGGTATAAATTAGACCAGACATGATATAAATTAGAACTCATGAGGTAAAAATTAAAACTCACATGGCATAAACTAACATGAACTGCGGAAGAACTAACATGAAATAAATTAAGACTAACATGACATAAATTAGAACTAACATGAGCTACGATAGAACTAACATGTCATAACTTAGGACTAACATGACATATATTAGAACTTAAGTAACATAAATTTAAACTAACATGACATAAATTAGAACTAACATGAGCTACGATAGAACTAACATGGCATAAATTAGGACTAACATGGCATAAATTAGAACTAACGTGGTATAAATTCGAACTAACATGGCATAAATTAAAACTAACATGGTATAAATTCGAACTAACATGGCATAAATTAGGACTAACATGATATAAATTAGAACTAACATGAGCTACGATAGAACTAACATCGCATAAATTAGGACTAACATGGCATAAATTAGAACTAACGTGACATAAATTTAAACTAACATAGCATAAATTAGAACTAACATGTTCAATGATAAGACAAACATGGCACTAACTAGAACTAACATGACTCATGATAGAACTAGCATGGAGCTAACAAGAACTAACATGCATTTCAGTCAAAACTAATACGACGTTAATCTAGAACTAGCATGTGCTTACAAGAAGCGTGTCCAACATTGCTTCTTCCATCTGTAACATCAATGAAACATTGGAATTCAATATAACAACATTTTTTCAATTATTAAGCATATGTAATCTAACCTTGTCGTCAAGCCAGCCACCACGAAGCAAATATAACAACTCTTCTCTGTTAATACTGCTATTAGATATTTTTATAACATCATATCTCCTAAAAATTAGAACTAACATGAATTAGGACTAACATGTGATGAATTGCTTGCATAAATAGTCAATTAAAACTTACCTGTGAATTTTTTTGGGCGCAAAATTTGGTTAGATAATTATTCTGTGTTTTGTCGAGTCTAGCAACTACTACAGATGGTATCCTAAAATAATGTACAAAAATATCGTTGCTATTTATTATGCGTATGTTAAACAATGCAGGGTCTAGAATCTCTATATTTAGCTCGCCCAATAGAGCTGCCTCCTCCTCTATCATTGGCTTCAAACTCAATGCATCCCAAGTGGGAATTTGATTGTCGGGGTAAAAATGACTAACTTTGCCATCTGTACGTACATATTCAGGACTTGAAAGTATATCTATAATAACTTTTTGTTTTTTCTTTCTCTTTCCTTCAGTATATGGGGTCCTCTTCTATTTAGACCTCTTGCTTAACCTTCTTGGCGGTGGCCTACCCTTTGTTTGCACAATACTTGTTAGAACTTCTACAATTTTGTCCACCTGTTGTGTAATATTTACAAAATCATATTCCTTATCTACATGTTCCTCCGCCATATCTAAATTGTCCTCAACCTTACTATCTACATTCTCCCATTCTCTACCAACATGCTCCTCTACCTTATCTGTATTCTCCTCCTCCTTATCTTCTTTGCCCTCAACCTTACTATCTACAATCACCCATTCTCTATCTACATTCTCCTCTTTCTTATCTATAATATCCTCTTCTCTATCTACGTTCACTCTTCCCTATCTACATTCTTCCCTTCTCTATCTATATTCTCCTTTTCCTTATCTATAATCTACTCTTCCCTATCTACATTCTCCTCCTCCTTATCTACAATCTCATTTTCATTATCAATATGCTCATCTTCCCTATATACAAGTTCCTCTTCAACAATCTTATGTACAACTTCTTGCATGGTGTGGTCTTCCTTATGTACACTGCTTGATTTGAACTTCTATTCCTCCTCAGCTACTCGTGGCTTTAACTTTATTTTTTTCCAAATTCTATTTGATATTTCCCTTCAGCACCACCGGGTCTATAACCTCATCATGTCTACCAAGATTTTCAATTATTTTGTTTAGCGTGTTGATTTCAATCATAAATTCTTTACAATATGTACTATTACTATTCTTTGTGGCAAATAGTAGTCGTTTGAAAATTTTAGCAGAATTTCTCCAAAAGGTAAGTTGCTGCTCAATGGGGAGATCATTTACCTCCCCTTCATCTTCAAAAGAAATGTCAGTATGCTTTGTCACGATCTGAGATTATTAAGAGATTATATAATTTAAAGTAGGATTAGATATAAAATGGATATTGTTTACAGTTAGCGTGAAATAATTTATAGAGTTAACATAACAGGATACTTACATAGCCTATTGAGAAGTTCTTATTTGTTTCCTCTTCATTCTCCTTCCTCTTGTCCTTAAGCATATGATGCACTCCTTCACCCCTCTGAACTGCAGGAAGTGCATATACATTTAAAGGAGCAGGCCCAACTTCCACAATAGGCCTATGAACAAATGTTATTGAAGCTGACTTAGCCTTTGATGCAATTATCCTCACCCTCATAGATGGGACGTTCACCTCCTCTGATGCCCAATTTGTCATTGGAGGCTTGGTGCTATCGACATAGGTATATTTCTTTATGCCCATCATCTCGTAGTACCAAAGCTGTAGCAAATACATTAAGCATTCAAATTAGAACTAATAATGCATAAATTAGAACTAGACTATACCAAAGTAAGTAAAACATGGATGTAGCTAGTACTAACATGGTGTAAATTAGGACTAACACGGCATAAATTAGAACCACCATGATCTATGCTAGAACCAATATGAACCCAGGTTGAACAAACATGATTTCTGTTAGAACTAACATGAGCGCAGCTAGAACTAACATGGTATAAATTAGAAGTAATATAGCATAAATTAGAACTAACATGATGTAAACTAGAACTAACATGACATAAGTTAAAACTAATACGGCATAAATTAGAACTAGAATGAACCAAAGTAAGTATAACATGGGAATTACACACAGTAGTGTCATACAACCTGGGACATATGTGACCCCTGGCTTCTTCTTCCCCTCCAAAGCAACTCTAATGCCCCTGGTAATTTCTAAATAAAAGAATTGGGCTCAGACAACTCCTTTGACCCTCTCAATGCTATCCAGGTGCCTGAGTATAGGTCTAGGGATACCTTCCCCGCTTCTAGAGCACCATATCATGGCATTGGTACAGAATTTGTAGCAGAACAAAGTCTTGGATATCATGCTTTTCTGTAGATTCCACGAGCCTTTCTAATTTCCCTTCAATGTATCTTCGATGGTTGATTGTTGCTTTTTTAACTTCTTCCCCTCTTAAGTTTTGAAAATATTAGCGAAGTATTCCACCTAGATTCTGTTTCTTGAGTCCCAATTGATATTTATGAATTCCCCATGAATTGGGAAATAAGTATGGTTATAGACCTATTGTAAATCAAATTTAACACTTTTTACTCCCCCGGTTTTTAAGTTGGGGATAAAAAATATGTTATTAGCACTATCATAATAGTTCAACAGCAGTTCAAGTGTGGGGCGATCAGGCGCAGGAGCCCCAAATAATATATAGTGCTCAAATATAGATCCGTAGTATGCATCCCTATGCCACTGACATATCTTCGGGGCAATAAGCTTCATGAATTCCTAATAAGCTCTAATATTTGGGGTTAGCCTTATTGATTCGTCTACATCAGTATCAACAACTTTTTTCTTGTGAAAAATTCGAATTTGCAAGTTCAATTAGACCTAATGTGGCATAAATTAGACCTAACACTAACGGGCATCTAGAACTAATATGGACTCAAACTAGAACTAAAATGGACTGTGGTAAACCCTAGCATTGTTTAAGATGAACTGAACTTAGGAAAAATTAGGTCGAATCCCCAAATCTTGGATAACATAGCACTTACTGCTTTTTTGGGGAGGGTTCATTGGTACGGCCAGCCCTTGCCGTTCTTCTTTTTCGGTCTCGCCATTCTACTGCCTACCTTTGCATTTTCATAAGGGTTTGAGTGGCTTCCTCCATGCTGCCAAGCCCAGATGAACCGTGATGAACGACTTCGTAGTCGTTAACGGATTCTGCTTCGCTGGACGATATTTTTTGGCGAAAACCCAATGACTATTAAAATCCGACGAGAAAATTGAAATTTCAAGAGTTATGGTGGCTACTTAGCGGTGGAAGAGAGGGGGAAGAGGAAGAAGGTACTTGAATAGAGAGGGGGCGTAGTAACCGAGTTCAGTCTTATTAAAGTGGCAAGTTCGTAACTTCCACTGAGTTTTTTTGAAAAACGGTACTCTAGGGCCTCGTCACAAATACTGTGTGTATTTGGGGCTTATCCACATGGGGCAGAATATAATGAGTCTCGTCACATGAAGTTTCTGCTTTTGGGGTCTAGACATATTTTTTTCTATATTATATTGTAATTATCGTAAACATTTTTTATATGTATGATATGTTTAAAAATTTTAATATTCTTGATTATTATAATATATTATATTATATGTCATATAATACGATGTTATATGTAATATATTAATTTATAATATACTGCGTTACATTATATTAAAATTCAATTGCATATAGTATATTACAGTATAGTGTACTATATTATATTATAATTATAATATATTACATTTCCGTATGTGTTATTAAAATATTACATTATATTATATTCTAATTACCATAATATCCTAACAATGTCTATAATACTATTAATTAAAATTATATATTATGTGAAAGATTATATTAAAATATTACATAATATTTACTACAAATTATAATATATTATTGATATTATAATATACTACTTTATATTAAAAATATAATTGAATTTATTATATTATAAGTGACCAAAAATATCAAAAACATATTAAATTAAATATATTTGAATATATTACATTCTATTATCATTTTTATATCAATTATATTATATTATATTTTTACAATATATTATTTTTATTATTTAATATTTTTTTAAAATATAATATAGTAGACTATTATAGTATAATCTACTGTAATGTAGAATAATATATAAATATAATAGTATAAATTATATAATAAGTTATATTTCATAATAATATTTTATAATATTATATTTGAAATATATTTAATATAAATTTGTTATTAAATATATGAAGGCTTCCTAAATACATGAGAGGGACAATTTTATCCTAACTGAGATAGTTCTTTTACTATTGTTCCCAACAAAAAATATTACCAAAAAGTAAAGTCATTTCCATTACTCTAATGAATAACAACAAAAAGTAAAGTCTCAATTCTATTACACCAATGAATAACATCAAATTTACCATACTATCCTCCAAATATCCCAACGAGTAACCCCCTAGTTTTGTTAACTAAGAGAGTGATGTAGAGAAGTGAGAGATAGTGGGATAAGGATCCTATCAGATCCATCCCTATAGAGTATGGAGTGATTTACACAATACATAGAAGAGTTAAAATTGTTAAACTGACCTTTAAACCCGGTGAATGGTAGTAATTACCTATTCTATGGGGGTGGTTTGATATAATTTGCACTCAAGTTAGTGGGGCAAATGAGACACTACAGATCCTTACAGAACCATGTGCATGCGAGTCGGTGGTTCTTACCTTTTAATGAGTTGAGGGAAATGACAAATTTGCTCCCCATCTATCCTATCAAAGGTTAGGGATAACCATATGTCTCAAAATATAACCATATTTTTATAAGGGTTTTGGTCTTTGAGCCCAATTATTTACCCTGGTTTATCTATAAATCCAACGATTTTCCTTCATACTATTAAATGCACTTAAATTTTTGTATTTATCTTTAAACTCAAATAGTATAATTTAGAATTAGAGTATCTGTATTTATACATTTTCGGGTTGAAAATCCTAATATACCCCCTTAATAAAAGTTACTTCTTTCTTTTCTCCTCTCTCAGTTCTTTCTTCACCCCTTTCTCCAAAACAGAAGGAGAAAACCCTCTTGTTAGACCCTAATAACACTAGGAAAGAACCCTAGAGGGGGGGGGGGGGGGGGGGGGGTGAATAGGGTTTATACTAATCTAATCCGATTTTATGTTAATTAAAACTAATTAATAAATATATCCTAGCAAATGATACGTGACAAGATATATATGCAAGGATATACAAATAACACAAGGGTAAACAATCTAAACTAGATAGTGGGCAATATAAACAACAAGCAATATACAAAAGCGATATAAGATATGAACATAAAAATAAGTGCGCCAATGTAATCATAAACAAATGATATGTTCACGAGGTTCGGTGCCCACGACCTACGTCCCCGCTCCCCACTCTCGAGGAGAATCCACTACACAACCTGGTTTGGAACCGGAACTTCTCTACACACTCGGTTTTCTAGCTAACCGAAAACTATACACACTCGGTTATCAAGTCAACTAACAACTCTCATAAATCCTCACAAAGTACATACACAAGCTACAAGTGTTGATCCTCACGTATCGACTCCCTCAAGTACTCGAAATTATCACCTCTCACTAGGCCACCGACGCCACTCCTCTCGGTATCGGCTCCGTCCTCACCACACACTCCTCTAGGTGTACAACTGTATTACAAAGTGAACTTCACAATTAGACACACAACAAATGATTGTTCTCTAAACAAGGTGAGAACTCAATTAGGCTCAGCTCAATGTTACTATCTCTCATAACCCCAAATATATTATGAAGCAAATACAATAAGCTCAAGTGGGTGTGTGTAACAATGAGATTTAATAAACAAACTAAACTCAAATAAATCTATCTTTAATACGATGATAATCATACAAATAAATATAAAGCTAGAAAAGAGTTTAGAAATCTTCTCAATAGATGACAAGAGATGGAGGGGAATAGTTGATTGCTCAAACTCCAGTAGATGATCTCCTCAAACTCTTGTGGAATTGAATTCACAAACTCAAACCCTCAATTGCTTAAAAGCTTCTAAACAAATATTAAATAAACTTAAACCCTTATTTAAAACTCTTTTAAACTTGTTTAAAATATTTCATTAGTTAGTATGAAAGATGAGAGCAAGGGGGTATTTATAGAAACCCAAAAACTTCAGCCAAAACCCAAGCAAAAAGACCAAAAGGACCTCAGAAAACACAGCTGGAAAAAGGACAGAAAACTAACTGTTATTGATCGACGGTCGACCGCAGAGCCACTGGCGGTCGACCGCAGGCCAAAACTAGCCGTTGGTAAATACGCTGAAAAAGTCACGGTCGACCGTAAAGCCACATCCGGTCGACCGTGGGAAGTTCTGAAAAAAATCTCAAGTCTCTAGAAAAATGGCGGTCGATCGCAGAGCCAATGGCAGTCGACCACGATTTGATAAAAACCAAAATGCAGTCTCTGGATAAAGTACGGTCGACCGCAAAGGCACGCACGGTCGACCATGAACTAATATATCCAGTTTCCAAGTTTGAAAACAGATTTTTGAGACTTTTTAAAAATATGTTAAAAATAACAAATGAAGTCCAAAAATTATGAAACTTTGGAAAATAATTATAAACATATTTATGAACATGTTACAAAAAGAATTTTCTAAATTGCATTTCCCATTTGTGAAAACTTGTCATTTTACAAAAATATCCAAAACATGCAAACATGAGTTTTTTTGATGTTTTGACATAAACCAAGTTTTAAAACTTTGTAAACTGATTATAAAGACTTGTTAAAAGATATAAAATATTGTTATGAAGTCTTATAAACTAGAAACACAATATTTTCATAAAATTGCATATTCTATGCAATATATGTATAAAACACAATAATAAATATGAAACATATGATTTCATATTTATAAACATGAAAACTCAAAACTATGTTTGTATATGTATAACTATATATACATGGAAACCAAACATATATGTATATATGAAACTATATATACATGGAAATCAAAGCTAAATTGTG
>BQKN01065191.1:1431-19201 GCA_022839385.1 Asparagus kiusianus
AGGATGTAATCTCTAGATTGTGGAGTTGACATGGTAAAACAAATAACGGAGATATGATAACAACTGTATTTGAAAATTAATGAAATGTTATTATGATTTAAAACGCGGTCTCTTTGTCGCATGCATAACAAATGGTAAAAGAAATTCAAATTCCGGATTGATATAATAACGATAACTAAACAACAAAATTTAGCTGTTACTCACAGAGTATAAGGGCTATTAATTTATCTCCCCAGATAATTTATACGCTTGACAAACCAACAAAATCAAACCATACTTTACTCCTAATAAAATAATCAAGAAAATAAATAAAAAAGATGGTATGGACAAAATCCAGCAATACAACAGATCGAATTCAATGTGATACGTAAGAGAGTATTTAATTATACGTACATATTGTAATTAACCGGCCTAAGACGGTTTAGAAAAATACTAAACCTCATAAGATCGAAGTGAATCAAAATGCCATGCATTAATCTGACCTCTCTATATATAAGCCTGAAGTTCATTATATGAAGCATGGAGAAGGATGGAGAGATCATGGATTCCAAAGGGGAGGTGATGGTGGTGTTCTGTTGCTGTTCGTGGTATGAGGTGAAGTATACGTACGTGAGTGCGCGTACAATTGTATAAATACTGCAAAATTCAGTAACAAGCGTATGTTTGATCATAAACTTGTGCATTAATCTTACCTAGGTATACATATTTTGATTGAAGTGTATATATCTGTCAAAAATACGCACGCTATTGATGGATACATACCGCGTCATTGTCGCTACTGTATTTATAGATGTATGTATACCTCGTGAATACCCCACCTCATGCCATCAACAGCAACAGTGCTGCTACCATCATCGCCTCCCTTTTAGAATCCATGATCTCTCTGTCTTCCTCTTTATTTATTTTTTTCTTCAATGTAATGTAGAAGTCGTGCAATTTATGTATCAATTTTCTGAAGAGAGTGTGCGTTTTTATTATCTCGTGCAGTGATCTGGTCATGGATTTTGATGATATGGGTTGATGAATCTCATTTACTGTAGTATGAAACTAACAGACATAGTTTTCTCCATAATCTTTTGATGGAAGATTAAAATCTTAAATTTCTCGTAACATTATAAAAGGCAAGCCATTTGCACACACGTGGTATTTTATTCGGATATGCTCATGTATGTTATTCTGTTTTTTTTTATTATTGACATGCGCAAATGCATGCCGTTCGTGTAAAACTCAAACTCTAATTACAAGGACAATAACACAAGTTAGCAAGATATCCTTGCGTTTCAAACAAATGTATACAATTTTATTAGAAATAATAAACTAGAAGAATTTCTACATGGTAAAACACTACAAATGCGGTAGCTGCGATGAACGCAAAATTCAAATTCACGAGCAGTTCAAAAGCTCCTACTATCTTATTTATAGCCATTTTAAATTTTTCCAGCGGTAGCAGACTAAAATCAAAACTACAATTTCCATTATAGGGTTTTAGCCTTGCGCAGATAGAGAGCAGAGATTCATTGTTGTAAGCTTTGGGTAATCAAGGATCAATGTTGAGATAACACCGAACATATGTTTCCCAAAAGGGAAAAAAGAGTAAATAAATACTTCAGCCCTGATTATACAACGGAAATAACAGAACTACGGACAACCAAAATCCAAAGAAAGAGAACACAAAATCCATTATGAAAGGGCAAATATTGAGACAGAGATCAAACATATGGCTTCAAAGAAAAGGAAAAGCTAGTGCTGCATGTATTCAAACCAACTATAGCTTATAACAAGTATAGTAGGAAACATCTCCAGTACAGATACCAGAACTGACATCTCGGCCATAAACCTCGAGTTTTTAACTTGTGAAACAAATATGAGGTACAAGCCAATTTTCTCTACTCGACCATTTTCTCAGGCAAGTCAAGTAGAGAATTCACCGACTCCAGCTCTTCATGCCACAGCGGAAGGGCATCTCCAGGATAGAAGTTTTTGGTAACACCATCTTTATTTATCTGCATAACCACCACACATGAAAATGTCATACTGAAAATTTTCCAGTATTAAGTATCTTTATGGGAAAAGAAAATATAAACCATTGTTGCTAGCTACAATCCTACTGTAATCCACAAGCCAAAGAGGGGACGTAAAAGGCAAGTTTTGAGGGGTAACCAGAGTCACCACATTGTAGTTCAGTTTCATTTAAAAGCTGTACGAAATTGAATATTTTTCCGAAACAATAAACAGTAAGATACTTACGATGACTGTACGAACAACCCCACCACTCGCCCCATCACGAGCAATGGCCAGGGAGACAGCTTTTACCACCAATTTCTGCATTTGACAATAGGAGTAATATTTCAGCTAGATCCAACTTTATGACAAAGCTTTAAACTAAGTGCTAAAGTAATGCTGTTCATATTTACTAACTCCGAATTGATGAACTATCTGTAGTAGGAATGAACAATACGCAATTAACAGGAACAATTAGCAAATTCAAATTCACAGCATAAAACCCCACTTGGAGGAATGCAGTCAAGCGTACGAAGATCATGATCTCAAGATTGACCAGTATCATGAATAAGAGTGCATCATATGAAGAAAAATTAAAGCACCAAACCATCAAAATGACCCAGGCTCTCCAAAGGCAGCAAAATTTAGTCCATATTTAAATTGAATAATGATAACAAAACAGCCTCCATCCCAAAACTTACTAGCCACATGATCCTTTTTTCAGCTCTTGTAAGGGTCATTCCCTTCTCTAAGAGCTATCAAATCCTATTTGACTGCCTCATTCATGTCAAACCTAGTCCTAACAAACAGTTCAATAAACTTTGGCAAAATAAAAAGATACACATCCTAAAATATTATACTGCATCAAAAGAGCATGAAATGATGCAATAAACCCATGACAACAAATATCACACGGTTCTATAAGGTAGGTTCCTAGGCAGAGCATATATAGTTTAATAAAACATTCCACTGCAGGTCTCCATTTTGCATACCTCAGCTTCGTCTTTGCTCAGGCCCTCCTTCCAAGCTTGATCAAAGAAGCCATACAGATAACTTGATCCAGAACCTGAAAATAAAGAATTCAAGTTATTATAGCAGGACACTAGCAAGACAAATTTATCCACAAGAGCACATGCCTATTCCTGAGACGAATAGGAGAACCATCCATTTGACACCGAAGAAGAAAGTGAAAATTTTCTGAAACAAAATAACTTATAATCCTAAAAATGCTAAATTTCTGGAAACACATGAAAATGCTACATTGCAGGTCCAGGTCTAGGTACAAGGAAGACAAATATTCACCCCTAGCTACTTTATAGCTTAAAAAAACTAGGTAATCAAGAACATCCGAGAAATTCATATGATACTGTCTGGTCAAGAAAATGATGTAATACCTTGCACTCAAGAAGGACCCAAACCCTCCTTCGCATAGTCGTGACCCACGAGTTAATATAAAGAAATTAAGATTGAAAATACTAATGAACTTCCACACTCCTAAAAGAATGGAATAAAACCCTAACTCAAAAGTAGGAGAGTTAAGAGAACAAACTTTTGCTGATGCATGAAGAAACCGTAGAAGCTTCAAAGAAGCAAAGATTGGGGAAAATCATGGGATACGTTAGGGTGAAGTTCGACAATTCAAAACTTTTAATTCTTGAGAATATTTGATTTCTATTTTTTACTTTTTTGCTTGAGATTGTATGGTCCATGACTCCACGCTAAAAGTATAATACTCACCACCAATAGTGAATGGCTGCTTCAATATTGTGCCTCCAAGAGGTACAGAGTATATCTGACCACCTTCATATTTATCCCAGCCTCCAACAATCATACCAGTTTGCAGCATGTTCTACAAAGTTCATGATAGAAGTTAGAACAAATGAAAAAAGAAGACATCGACTAGCAATCAAACAGTATAATGCCATGAAAACTTATAATCTCTCTATTATGCATATAAGGTCATCTCAGAATTTCCACATAACTAAGGGCGTACTTGGATAAATGTAGGACCAACATGTTGTTCCAGCTAGATCAAACATTTAACATACATGTTTGGTTAGAGGTTGTTGCAACAACAATAGTGTGTTGCAACAATAAAATAAGCTAAATTTTTTTAGGTGTTGCTCCTGTTTTGAAATGAAGTTGCATCAGGAGTTTGAGGTACATGTTGCAACTACATTTGTCGTTCCAAGAACCTCTAACCAAACACACCCTAAAATAGTTGGTAAAAGAACTTGTAGAATGCCAATATGATTGATAACCAGAAAGATTGCGACGATAAAGTCAAGCATCTCAAGTACAAACATTATGCTCTAAGAAGTCTTGGTACTAGGGTTGCCAAAAATATCTGTACACGGATATGGTTACTAAAATCTATAACCGATAGGATATGATTACAGTCATGGTTATATAATGAAATATCCGGGTCCAGGTCCGAAATATCTGAATATGTTGATCTACTGTTGTAATTGTTTAAAATCTTAGATTAATGGACTTTGAGACTTATTTTGATGATCAAAAGATATAATCTTAGTTTTACAGATATAACAAACATATTAATCAACTTTCTTCTATACTACGAACTATATTTTTTAGATATTGTTTGGTTTTCTCATATCCGTTTGCATCCGCATGCATGTCCATATATCAGTATGTATGTCCGTATCCATATCCGATTTTAGCGGATATGGACATTGAGTTCTTACAGAGACATTCGCATCCGTGTATCCATATCCGTGATTGGTAGCCAGATACGGATATGATAAGTATTATATCCAAGCCGCATGTGATCCCTTAACACCCCTCGCTACATTATTAATAAATAAATAAACAAACCTACATGATCATAAAGATCAACATTTTGAAACGATTATTGCCCGTTACCAGTATCCAGATTCAGAAAAATATATAAATACACAATTTTCAAAGACAAAAGCTTGAGATTACCTTGTTCTGGTATGACAACAATCTAATTAAATTGGCTGCAACTTTGACAGTTGCTGGCTGTCCCAGTTGAATTCTGCACCCAACAAATGGCATATTCATCAAATTAAAGTGATAGAACAGTACCAGCGAATTTGAGATCTACATAATTGACTGAAGATTCATCTAATGCGGAAGCAATTGAACCAATCTGTTAAACATTTGGTCTTAAAGATATAATGTCAAAGAGAAAATATGCAGAATAAAGAGTGAAAAAATATATCTGGATCAGGTTCTGCACTGCACATGAGCTAAACTAGCTCAAGAGAATATCCCGAGAGAATGTAAAGATGAGCGCTCTTTTCATAAAGTTAAAAACCAAGCTTTGTTGCTATTTGCTGTTTCATAGGGCCCATTTTCAGCTTCATTGTAAATATTTATTTTGGTACAAATGACTCACGATAAGCAACTGTTAGGGATCATCTTCATACCACTTAATTCACATTTTACAGCCCTCAATATCTGACCATGTCAAAATCTATGCAACTGAAACTTTGATCAAGGCTCCTGCCATTTTGACAGTGCTCTCCAAGCTTCCGATATGTTTTACCCAGAATTTATTCCAAGGAACATATGTTATGTAGCTGCATCACCAGCATCGAAAATAACCTTAAAATAATTTCTTTAGATAGTTGAACAAGTCAATAAGAGTAACTTCTCCCATAGGATTGTTGACAAAGTAAGAACATTAGAAAAGAAGGCAATATTGATCGGTCAAGGTGTTGCATACTAAAGAAATAACATCTTCAAAGGATGTAGATAACAGAAAATATCTTCGGAATAGAACAAGTGAAGTCTGTTAAACTTTAAAGTGCTTAAAATCGAAAGATACTTAGAAAGACATGGTGTACAACTATCACCATGTACGACAAAAAAAAAAAAAAAATTTCAAAGAAAGTGGATTTGAGACAATCATTAGCATGATATCAATGTCATAATAATTGGAGCTCCATAAAGCTCAAGCATAATGAACTCAACAACAGTAGCCAGAGAAGAATAGAGTAAGAAAAACTTTTGAATTCTTGATATAATCAGTTATAAGTTCCCAAGATGAATCTACCAACCAACAATAAGATCAATAATGAATGGAAGTTCATACAACAACAATAATAGATATGAACTCAACAAGATAGTACAAATAGCGCTTCAACAACAATAATAGATATGAACTCAACAAGATAGTACAAATAGCGCTTCTTGTGCTTTTCTCATGTGTCATAAAAGAAAGTATCAAAAAGTGATTGTTGTTACATGTCTGTACTTAGTAAAAGGCTCCTAAAATAGCTGACAAAGAAACTGAGGATTATCAACCAAGACTTAAACAAAATATTGGTGAGCGACAAATATAAATGTTACCAAAAACAGTATGGATATGCTTAAAATATGAATAATTATACATAGCATTAATACAGTTGTAGGATGTATTAAAAGATGAAACAAGATGTAAAAAGCAAGATCAAGAAGGATAATTGTCACTCACGTGTGTTGATGGAGGAAATAACGAACATAATCAGAGACCACTTGGGAATCTGCAGCCTACAACAAGGACAATGAACTTGTAAACTGGAAGGTAAACTACGCTCATAACAAAAATTTCCAATGTCACAACCATTGTAAAAAAATAAATGCATTAAAAATAAACGATTTTATAATAATAACTTTATAATTGACATATCAACATTAATAGTTTCGATATTCATCAAGTTGGCCACCATGTATTTTATTTGAGCATATGAGACATTTTAGCATGCATCTGTTTGTCTAATTAATCTACTCTTGGAATTACATTTGTTTAAGTAGATACATGGGCAAAAAAAAAAAAAAAATCTATTAGCAAGAAGATTTTAGGTGCTATTATCAACATTAATGATATTTAAAAATCATCTATCAGGCCAACTATTCACTATGGTGAATCAGAATTGAACTTTTAGTTACAGTCAGAGAGGGAACAAAGGCTCACCCATCAAAGTTATACAATTAGTAATTTAAAATATAAGAATTACGTGGTATCAGCTGTTTAATATAAATCATGACATAAAAGGAAAAAAAATTAAGATTTTAGATAAACTAGCATGAAACGTGCAGAGCTGACTAGTATTGAAGAAGGTTGCCTGAGGAGGCTACGACCCTAGGACACAGCTGGGAAATATGAGCCTTATGCTACCTCCGTATATCAAAAGAGTATGAACTATGCACCACAATGTATAAATGTCTCAAGAGGCTTAGGAACTTATAAAGCCATTGCCAATAAGTATTTTTTTTTTAATCATTCTAAAAATTTTGGGAACAGTCGCATTCAAAATGATTGTAAAAATCACACATGGTTCTCTTCATGTGTGTATATTGGCTTTATGTGGGGGACTAGTCTTTGCTGGCATTCAAAACTCATAAAAAACCAACCATAAGATCACCAATTACTCTGTCCATATTTACAGCAAAGCACGCCTTAAGTGCCCAGCTAATTGAGAAATAGGACAACGTACAATGTACCTCTATTCTTAATGGGTGTTTGGTTCAATTTCTACAAATTATAGGAAACGTTTTCCACCCAAAATATGATTTCCTTGTATTTTCCTTAAAAAAATTATAGAAAAAGTTTTGAGAAGTCAAAAAGTACCCATTTTTTTTTACTTTGCTTGTTTGGTTCAAAACAAGAAAATGACTCATAACTTTATAGAAAATAACAAGATTTTCTATAATTTGTAGAAATTGAACCAAACACCCCCTAAATTTATAGAAAAGTGTCAACTTTATAGAAAAGTGTCAATGTGGTGTCAGACTTCTGGGTGATTTCCGCCTATTTTGAGAGGAAATTGATTTCTGTAAAATTTTGGTACTTTTTTGTACTTTACAGAAAACATTTCTGTAAATTTTTTTGAACCAAACACAGTTTGTAGAAATCTACAAAAAAAAATTTAATTACAGAATTATCATTGTCAGACATTTTGAGAAAATTTTTCTATAAAATTGTGCAACCAAACACCCCCTTAGAGAAACTTAAAGTCCTGCGGACAAGTTGGAGGGAAAAAAGATGCTCTGAACAGAAGCAGCAACATAGACAGATTCAGAGGATGATGATGGCATCATGGTAGCTGGCAGGAAATTGTGGGGAAAAAAAGATGCCTAAAAACAGTTGTTTCGTCTCACAGCTTTACTTGAAGAACATGACAAGGAAATTGCTCGCGGTCATTACTTGCACTAAATCTCATAGGACATTCTGCAAAGCATATGTTTCACTTTCAATATGAATAGAATATCTGGTAATGCAATCATTTCCGATCAAATTAAAGAACAAGATTCCCCTAAGAAGATTAGTTTAACAATCTTAAAATCCATTAACCAAAAAAAAAGACGGTTGGAAGCAAGAATTGCAGAGAATCCAGTATGAATCAAAAGGAAAGCTAGTTCCAGAGGAGCAGAAGACCAATGCTAGGACTCACTTAAAAGGTGGCTAGTTTAAACCTTGTTGACTCACTAATGAGACCTAAATATATATAAGCAATAGCCAAAATGCCCTAATTACATTGGAATAATAAGGTTTTATCAGTAATAATTACCACCGGCAAACTTGATCGGTGGATCACTATCATACATATACATACGAGTGGTGCTAGGGACACATCCTTAAACCACACTCCCAACCAAATCCCTCTCTCTATAGTGTTTTTTAGATTTTTTTAATGAAACATGTGGGTCCCAAGAAGCACTATAGAGACAGATGGATGTGGTTGGGAGTGTGGTTTAAGGGTGTGCCTCTAACATTTCTATATACATATAAGGTGCTTGTGTACTGTATGATGGTCTTTTGTCAGCCTTCAATGCTCATGAAAGGCCTACCGATCCAAAACCCATCAATCGCTTTGCGTCCATATTTACAGCGAGATCTACGTACGAGTGCCACCAAGAATCAGGACAATGAATGCGTTTGTTTTCTTCAGATAAACTTAGTCAATGGATCAGTAATATTTACTATTGTCATTTTTATCATCTTACAAACTTGTCGATGAATCGATATGATGTGTATAAGGTGTTTCTGTACGATGGTCCTTTGTCAGCCTTCAATGCTTATGAAAAGCCTACCTAAAACCCATCAATTGTCTTTACGTCCATATTTACAGAAGGATCTATCTTACAAATGTCACCAAGAAGTAGGACATGGAATGTATTCATTTTCTTCATATACACTTAGTCAACGATCAGTAATAATTACTATTGGCACCCTATCTTCATATAAATTAGTTGATAAATCAATTGGTAAAATTATAATATTCAATAGAACAAACCAATGGAATCTTGCCTCTGGACTTATGCAATATTCAAGCGATTAAGTAAAATTATAATTTTTGAAACTAAAAGATCCATAGACTGGAGTAAAAACGGACAACATTTTCTCTCTTTTGCACTAGCTAATTTAGCTCAATAACTTCTCAACAAGCAGTTCGATCTAAAGCCAAATCTAAAGCACTACGATTTTCCAACTGTAAATGGACTAATGAAGATATAAGATGATAACAGTTAAAATCAAATCAAATAGGGATTATAAAAGCACAGTTTCTGAGTACATACTTACACAAGTAACAAAGCAATACCACATCCACATTTGAAGCTACTCCGTGTAGAGGCTAAATTTCTATTCTCTACTATCACACTTCAAGTAAATTCATTAGTAACAGAGGAGAGGGAAGTGATACTCACTCAGGATCATGAAGGCCCATAACTCTGAAAAACTCCGCAAGACTAAAGCCCATAGCTCTGAATAAGCTCACAAGGCCAAGCCCAAAACTGAGCGTTATATTGTTGTGATAACGGCCCAGAACATAGTCTCTATTTTGATAGCCCCAGAGCTTGGTCTTAAGAATACCGTGGATTTGGATGAAGACGATGCGTTCGTTTACGCCGTAATTTTTAAAGTTTCATTGAGAAAGGAACAACTCGAGCAACTCAATAGTGCTGATACTGTTGGATTATCTACCATTGAAGTTAGTTTACAAAAGAGCTTTGTTACAGGGACCCAAAATATGAGACCAATAAAGGGGACAAGTGAGGTGTCCCCCTCCTATTGGATTAATGATGGCCAACTCATTATCCAATAGGAGGGGGACACCTCACTTGTCCCCTTTATTGGTCCCATATTTTGGGTCCTTGAGGAATTTTTCTTTACAAAAGAGACCCCTCAAAAACTATTGTCCTTCATTTATTTAATTTGTTGTTTAATTTTTGGAAGACATGTTTTACTTCAAACTTTTTGGAAAATACTTAATTATCGGATTAACTAACTTTCTATTTCCTTTTTTTTGTCATGCAAGACTTTTTCATGCAAATTGAGTAATCGTCAAAATAGCGAGTACTCTAGGAAACCTATTGTAAACATAGATCTAGAGGTATTGGAACATGTAAACTAATCTCTAGGAAAGCTTAAACTGATATCCGAAGGGTAATTAGCATTGACTTAATAAATGTTACTTTATTTGGAGATACGTGAGAACTATCAATCATCTCCATCGCATGATTATATCACATAAATTCTACATGAGGACTTCACAACATAACTTCGTTTTTATTGCTACTGTTATTATTGAGATGTAAATAGAAAAGAAGTAGCTCAGCAAGAAAAAAAGAAATGCTTATTATTTTTTGGGAAAATTGCCTCTAGCTTACCAGATTTCGAATTCAAAGTCCTACCTCCAATGTGAACTTTATTGTCATGCTTCCACCCTTCCTAACTCAAACTTCCTTTCTTCCACCCCTTTTTTTTTTCATCCCTCTCTCATGAGCAAAATTTAAAATTTTTAAGATCTTAAGTGAGCGTATACGCAAAGTAGGGAGAACTATAACGTATCTGAGTGCTTAAATTAGCCCTTTCACTATGCAACATTACACTTCTAGTCTCAAATTTCTTTTGAAAATTAACCGTGCACAATTAGCAAAAAATTTTCATTATTACACGAAAATTATCCAATTAGTAAATAATAAATAAAGTTTTTCTTCGAGGCGCTTGGTAGGTCATATGATAAAGTCGTGTTGCTCATTAGTTGGTTGGGTTGGGTTCAATTCATGTGCGCCAAAGGCAAAAGTTTTCTTCAATCATCATACTCCCTTTAAAAGTACGAGTTGTGAACATATTTTCATGGTCAATGTTACCCTTAATTTTTTAAATATTATATTATTATCTTAATCTATTCTAACTTTCATATCTTCTTTGAATTTATAATTAAATGATTTATCCTATCCGTAGTGAGACTTAACATGTTATTGGATAAATGAGATACATTTGATATAATTCAAATCTTTTACTTATTTCAGTTTGCAAAGAAATCTAAAAAATATATGCCAACCAGCACCTAAAAGTTTTTGAACATTGTAAAAACTACACTCCAAGTTTTTTTAATTGCAAAAAACCCCTATAAATTTAAAATTTTATTAAAACATCTTAAAAATTATAAATTTTTATTTATTTTAATTTAGTGAAAAATCTGAAAAATATATGCTAGCTAAAAAATAAAAGTTTTCACATTGGAGAAAATATATTGTAAGTTTTGAAAAATGCAAAAGCACTCCTAAAAATTCAAAATTTATAAAAAATACATTGAAAATTTCAAACCTATAAACATACTAAAAACCTACAAATAACACAAACAACCTCCGAAAATTTATGGAATTTACAATAAATTCTCTAAACTTTTTACAAATTGTAAGATAAAACCTTCAAGATTGTAGAATTTATAAAAAACTGATAATTTCTAACCTAACAGTACATTAAAAATATAGGAGTTACAAATATCCCTACATAATTTATAATTTATAGAAAACACCCTTAAAGTTTTAAAAATTACAAACAAATACTCAAAATTCAAATTTTATAAAAAACGCTCTGAGAATTTCAAACTCATTAGCAAATTAAAAATATAGGTAAATAGACCATAGATTACTTTACTTTATTGCATGAACTAATATTTGGTACTTAATAATTTAAATTATTACTTTTAAATTTAATATAAAGAGGAGCATTAATAACATTTATTTATTTACCTACAGGATAATACAATTTTAATTCATATTTTTTGCTTGAGATTTATTTTATAGATACACGTATCAAATTAGTAACTAAAATAATAATTATTTATGCTTAAATTAGGATGATTGTAGTTGGTCACTCACTATGAAACTTTTATGAAGATATATACCTTATTTTCTTTAGCTATATGTACTGTCCATGTATATTTTATAAATTAGTTGTTAATTTAACATATTAAATTACTTTTCCTTCGTAGAAATTTTTTTTGACTTTTGGATTGTGTAATCACTATGTCACCATTCTAGGGTAGAAATGACCTCATTCAAAATGACTTTAAGCCAATGTTTGAGTTGAACTGAAGTATATATTATTGCTACTATGTGTATATATTTTTTAAGAAAATCATATTGATACTTTTTGAACAGAAAAGAATATTCTAACCTATGATATTATAAAAATAAAATATAGCCAATTGACTGACTAGCAAAAGAGGATTTACATCAGAAATTTGTAAATAATAAGATAAAAAGGAAAGATAATGTCATTGCCAACAGTATTACCAACAGCAAACTACAATATAAAGTTAAACTATTTTGTGGATCCCGACTACTGGCTATAAGCATCGATGTTTCATATATACATACTTTATAATTTATTAAAAATGGTATATATAATCTTATATAATAAAATTGATTTAATACTGAATAGTACTATCATTGTAAATGAGCAATTACAAAGATGTTAGGGACTAACATATATGTATTTAAGATTTTAGGACGAATATCTTAATAACCTATTTATATAAGCACACCCATTTTGTCACCAGGGCCAGTCCTGAGAATTCGGGGGCCCTAGGCAAAAGCTTGAACAAAAATCCTAAAGGGACCCTCCTATATTCAAGATTTTTTTTAAAATGAAGTGTTACACCCAAGTAACTTTAGTGCTGCCTACATACCAAGAGATGTTATAACTAACCTCAAGGATCAAACACAATATAGTTCTCCTAAGCTACCCACCCTGGCCAAAGGCCTACAAATCACACCCTAGCACTCTCATTCCCAAAACAAGATCCATGAACCAATAGAAGTATCACTTTATGAAGCCTCTTCTTGCATTTTTAGATGCAAAATCATTAATTAAACTTGTATAATCAAGTTTCTCCACTATATTTTTCTCAATTGACAATAAAGCTAAGCCATTCAATCTTTCTTGTGACATAGTTGATCGAAGATAAGATTTGATCAATTTTAACTTTGAAAAGCTTCTTTCTGTAGAGGCAACAGTAACAGGTATGGTCAACAATATTCTATAAGCAATCTAAGCATTCGGAAAAGTACCATCCAATTTCTTCAAATAATTCAGCACGTCAATTGCTTTTTTTGTTTCTTTTGGTAAGTATTCTCTCAAAAGTTTCAACTCTAAAAATAAATCTTCGCCATCAATATCAAAATGACTGTCATGCTTTAAAGATTCTTCAAGTTTCACACAATAAGCCTTCAAACTAGCATCATCAACAATGCTGAATTTCTTCAAATCAAATAAAAACCCAAAGACTTCTTCATAATGCTGAAATTGTTCAAACCTACTCTTAAGAGAAGAAATAGTTTGATCCACTATATATAGAAAGTATTTAACTCTAAATGATTCTAAAGGAGATAATATTGTCTCTTCGGTAGCACTTTCATCAAATTGTCTCTTCTTGCGAATGATACGCTTTTCACGAAATACAGCTTCAATTTTCATTTCAGATGCAACCTTTTTAGCTTCAGTAATGGCCTCCTTAAATCCATTTTCTCTGTACTTTTCAAAAAATAATATAAGCCCATTCAATTGATCTATAGCAATATCAATTTGCATGTCTTCCTTTTGCAAAAATTTGCTAACAGAATTAACAGCAAATAATAAATTGTGCCAAACAATCATACCCAATAAGAACTCAAAATTCTCCATTTTATTTGTTGCTAAGGACTCAGCTTCACTCTTTATTTTTGGATCTCCATCGATACTTGCCAAGTGAATTAAAGCATCTCTTATTTCTGTAGCTTGAAATCTTACTGCTCTTACACTTTCAATATGACTTTCCCACCGTGTTTGTGACAATGGCTTAAGTGTGAGACCAGAAACATGTTCTTTGAAAATATCCCACCGCTTAGTAGAAGATGAAAACAAAGTATATAAACGTTGTATCACTCCAAAAAAAGATATAGCTTTCAGACAAGAGTTTGCCATATCGCAAAGTGCGAAGTTAAGACTATGGCAACCACATGGAGTGTAGAATGCTCTAGGATTTACTTCGATGAGTCTTTTCTGCACACCTTTATTTTTTCCTTTCATATTAGATCCATTGTCATACCCTTGCCCTCTTACATTAGAAATATCAAGTTCCTGAATCTTCAATACATCTTCAAGTTCGCTAAAAAGTCCCAGTCCTGACGTATCGTCGACCTTAAGAAATTCTAGAAAGAACTCTTCTACCTTTACTAGACTTTCTGAAACATCCACACATCTTATTATAAGAATCATTTGTTCTTCATGGCTTATATTTGGAGTACAATCTAGTATAACAGCAAAATATTTTGCTTCTTTAATTATTTTGATAATTGTATGTTTAATCTCTCCCGCTAACATTCCTATCAGTTCATTTTAAATTTTATGACTGAGATAATGCTTATGAGATTCACCACTTTGATAACGTCGAATATGCTCTTTCATTACCGGATCAAATTCAGCAATCATTTCAATTAAACTTAAAAATTTCCATTATTCTATTGATAAATCTTCTCATTATCCCCGTGAAATGCTAAACCATTTTTAGCAAGTGTTTTTACAACAGCAACTATTCTTAATAATACTTGTCTCCAATGTTCTCTCTCTTTGTTTAATATTTCTTGCACACTTTTATCAATTGTTTCAATACTACGCAATCTCATTTCCAATTCAATCCAACTTCTCATGCAACTTATGTGCTCACTACTCCCTTCATGACTTTGAAGTCTATGACTAAGATTCTTCCAATTTTTAAATCCTTCATTAACGAAAGAACCCATTTGATTCTTGTTTCTATCTTTTCTAAATAATTTGCAACAAAAGCAAAATACCACATTCAAAGAAGTTGAATATATTAGCCATCTCCTATCATGTTTCTCTCCATTTAACCATTGTCGAGTGTAATGAGCGGAAGAGAAATGTCTACCTTCAATATCTTTAGGAAAATCAATAACAACTCTTTTGGGTCCTCTTTCTACTAAAAGATCTCTCAATTTTTGATCAATATTGCCCCAATTTGATGGATCGTCAACATTCATGTTTTCATTGATACTCTCAATCCTAAGTTGAGTAGGTTGCTCAATGTTTCTATCATCTTCTGCAGGTTCTTCAATATTCATATTGTGTTCAGTAGGTTCTTCAATATTCATATCATTTTTCTGTTCTTCATTTTGATTTTCTTCATTATTATGTTCTTCGTTATCATGCTCTGTATGTCTACTACTAAAAAACTTATCCAGCGCTCCTGCTTGAGACTTTTCCAATTTTTCCAATTTTTGTCTCTTTTTTCTTTTTTCATATCCATAACTATACTTTCTAGGAAGCATGATGGACGCTGAAAAAATATGATCAATCAACAATGCAAATTTCAGATCAACAAAAAATTATATACAAATACTAAAATACATAAGATCAACAAAAATTATAATTTATGAAGTTATAAAATTAGCTTGAAATTTGAATAGCTTCACTTCAAACAAATTCCAGATCAACACGCTTGAATCCTAAAAGATGCACTTTTTATCTCTTATTCCTATTCAATAGACAAAAACAAAGTTTGGACGTAAGATTTTTTTTGGGACACGAATACAATGCAATCATTTGATGATATTAGGTCATGAAACAACTAACAAGCTCTGAAATAAATCATATAATTGAATGGTAACATGCATCAACTAGTTTTTGGCCATGGTAACAAGCTCTGAAATAAATCAAATTTGATGTTAAAATATCAAAACTGGACATAGGATTATAGGAACATCCATTTAAGTTAATTAACTTTCTTTTATCCTTCTTTAAAAGTCTATGAAGCTAAAGGACAAAAAAAGTTGTAGGATGCTACAGACTGCAGTAGGACATTAGTCACATTATAGCCTACAAAGTTACTTAGCCACACAATTACATAATTTACATTAAAGTGAACATGTCAGGTTTACGCACAGTCGCCAGAGGAGGCGTAGACGACAAACAGAGTCGGCGAGGTCACGTTTGCCGGTGGGAGGGGCGGAGGGAGTCACCGGAGGCGGCATCGTGGAGTTCGACACTTCGACGGTGGAGGAGCGGACGGAGTCGGGAAGAAGATGAGAGGTCAGAGAGAGACCTAGGGTTTTGTCACTTTTGTGTATTTATAGGAATTGGAATTATGTTATTAGAACCCTCTAACAATTTTCCACAAAAGTCCTCTTACTTTTCCATATCTATATCTATCTAAAGGTATAGAAGTATTACATTGGGGCCCCTATTTTTTTAGGCCCTAGGCGAAGGCCTCTCCCGCCTACCCCTAGGACAGGCTCTGTTTGTCACCTGTTCTGTTCACTTTTCTTCTCGCCCATTCTCCACCAATTTCGGTGTCACGCTCGAAGAAAAATAGAATTCATGTCAGTGAGCTCTTCTCTCCCTCTATCCCTTGATCTTATATATATATTTTAAATTAGTTTCTTTAATTTTTTAATATTTCTTGGATTCATTTCATGCTTCATTCTGTGAAGTGTCTTGTTAGATTCAATTTAAATATAATTTTTTTAATTATTATTTTTTCCTATTTATGGGTCAATTAATCACCAAAATATTTAGGTCTTTTTGCCCATTTTATATTTTGAATTAACAGTTTATTTCAGGAGAATTTTTGAAAAGAGCACTTTTTAAAAATATTAGCAAAATCGATTATTTTACATAATAATTAACAAAATTGATATTTTTTTGCCACACCATTAAGACTGGCAAAAAAGAGGTCGGTTTTATAAAAAAATCATTTTTAAAATACATGGGACTAATAGTCCTGTGTAATTAGAGAACATTAATTACAAAAGTAATCAAAGTCAGAAAATATATAGGACTACCACTCTTGCGTATTTTGCAGATAGAACCAGAAAATACAATAGACTACTGTATATGTCTTATATACAATATAATTGCTCCACGCAAGTGAGTTATAATAGCATTTTCCATTCACATTGTTTGGGATAAGATTTGATAGAGACCTTGCATCAAAGAGATTTTTTATATTTAAAGTACATGGCTAAATATATCATAATCTCCATGCTTTAACTTTGTAAGAAAATAATTCTTCATACTTTCAGTTTTACTTCTATGATACGGAGAATGAGCTATAAAATTAAATGAGAATATTATATAATGTAAATATGAGTAAAATCGTAAATAAAAATTAATGTGAATATGAGTCAAATCACAACTAAAAAAAAGTTTAATGAACATATTATAAGTAAATTCATATGCAAAATTCCTTTACGAATTGAATAATCATCCATCTTTTAAAGACTTTAAGATACTAATAAACAAATATATTGTACTAGATCAATATATTTATAACTCATAAATAGTAGATCACATGGCGACAGTCTAAGTTAAAGGAAACAATGACAATCTTTTAATTAAAAAAAAGATTATTGAGTTGATGATCAATCCCTAAAAAACTTTATTTTCTCTTTTTATTTTTATTCTTAGGGCCTGTTTGGTTCGCTTTTTATCTCTGTGGAAACCCTTTTC
>BQKN01065191.1:54201-93668 GCA_022839385.1 Asparagus kiusianus
ATAGTCATCGTTGTCACTATTTAATTCGTCTTGTGGAGTCAGATCACGTCGTTGGTGATCATCAACATGATTTTGAACTCCTACCATGTTCAGACACTCCATTGCCTATGCAAGTTGATCTATGGTATTCTTAATCTGATTAACATCAGTCTTCAACTAATCGAACTCAGTTCGAGAAATAGGGGTTTTATTGCTTGCCATCAGATCAGAAAAATAAGTCTATGATATCAATTAATGTTGAGCGGAAGTGGTAAACCTCGGAATCCACCAGTGGGTGTTCTCTGAATCCACAAAGAACAATGCTTGAATCCACAAAGAAACAACCTCGAATCCACGAATTAATATAAAAGAGAATTTTATTGATAAAAGTGATCTTATTCATGATGTTTACAATCATTCTTCTAAAATAGAAAAACAAAGCCTACTCAAAATAAGAACAGAATTTTTAAATGAAAGAAATAATTTAAAACTACCTAAAAGACTCCCTATACAAATCAGGCCTAATTAAATCAAAATTGGTTTTATTTCCTAATCTAAATTGATTCTAAGATTCTAACTTTATTACTATAAATAAATTAAAGGCTAATTATTTCTAAAATCTTGTGAAAAATATAGGTGTTACTGATGAGATTGTGGAATTCTACCAAAATGATTGACTCCATCTCGTCGAGATAGACAACTTTCATATATAATATGTTAGAATACGCCTTTCGGAGTGGGAGATACTGTTGTTTCTCTATGGTTAGTAAATAATTCATCCGTACTTGTATTTGGCTTGTGAAGATCCTATTTCTCCATGAATTTGATCATTATGCGTCTTACATCACATTCCCTCACTTAGCGGATATCATTTGTGATTGTTGGACTCTATTCAAGGAATTTGAATTTTCTTATGTTTCCCATGTTCATCTAACATATAACATTTGCGCGTATAATTTAGCTTAATATGCTTACAGATATAAATACACCTCATTCTTAGACGCTAGTGATGGTCCATGCTATATTTGTACTCAAAGTTTTCTTGATGCAATACAATAGAATCTATTGATTCCTTCAAAAAAAAACATGATCTAGTTTTTTTAAGAGTGTGAAGTGCATTAAGATTGGAGGGGAAGGGGAAGGTTTTAATGTCCATCCTCCTAAAATCGTGTTTATTTATACTTTTTAGTTAGCAAGGGGAGGGGAAAGCTAAAAATTAGAAAATCTATCCACTTTCTTAACTATCGTAGTGTGGATAAATTGGGAGGAGAGGGGAGAGATTGTAAGTGAAAATTTTGAAATTCAAAGATTGTCTTATGAGAAAACCAAAACTCATAATTAATACAATTGTCTAGCATATTTAGAAGGGCATATTGGTCAAATAGCTTCTCTTCTCTTCTCATCCTCTTGTTTAAGCCGGCACATATTATAATGTAACCTCCCATCCCCTTACTGTTTATCCAAGCACAATTAAGTACATCCCACCCCTTTACTTTCCACTCACTTTTTTTGAACATACATCAATCACTCCCCTTCTCTCCTCTCCTTTCTATCCAAACCAACTGTAAGCGGGTGTTTGTTTCTATGAAAATGAAAAGTAAAAGTGTACAAGTGAAATGCTTTTAACATCTCAAATATTTGTTTAATTGAAAGCGGTTTTGAAAATAAAATATCAAAATGAATCCACATTAGATTTAATGCTAATTTAAGTTCTCCTAAAAAAGTATTGAAGGCATGTGAAAGAGAAAAGTGAGGACCATTACTAATTAGAACTTATTAAATTAACTTCTTTATTGATATATTTTACCCTTTTTCTGAATGCTAATCCATATGCTCATATAACTTGGTTAATTTTTATTCTCTCTCATGCTTCACGACAATTTGGCGGCCATAGTTTGGATTTTGTTGATTTCTTAATCTATTAATTTATTGATCTCTTTTTAAGGGTTTTTATGAGATCTCAGACTTTTTAGGTAGAAGATTTATCTTTCGAGAAGCAAGTATCTATCTTTCTAATTCCTCTGTGAATCTTCGAGTCTCTGTTTTTGTTTGAAGCGTGAGCACAATTCGATATTTTTTAAACAATAAACATTTCAAATATATTAGCCAATTTGAAGGTTTAATACAAATTTAAATAAATAAATGATTGCCACATTATCTTTACTTTTACACTTTCAACGATAATTTACTTCGATAGGCAAACACTATATTTGACTTGTGTGATAACGTGGATGTGAAAGTTATTTATAAAATGGTGAGTTTCACTTTGCTAAACACCCCCTAATTTTATCATGTAAGCAGGATGATATTATGTATCTATCCAACCACAAACTAACATATGTATCACTAAGATTGTGTTTGGTTTAAGGAAAAGGGAAGCAAAAGAAAAAGAAAGAGAAAATGGAAAGAAAGGAATCACAAAAAGAAAGGAAAATAAATTTTGGTTTGTTAGAAAATTGCAAAGAAAATTGGAAGGAAAATAATGCAAAAAAAATGATTTGTCTTGTTTGGTTGCTTATTTATGAAAATTAAGAAGAAAAATAGAACGAAGTTATTGTTGATGTTAAGTGATCACACAGTCAATATGTATCCGTGTTTGGATGAGTTCTTAAGTTTTATGAGAGGGGGGACCGTTTTCTTTCCTGACTTTATGTCTCGTTATTGAGTTGGGTGACCGAAGAATCTGTACATGTAGAAATTCGTGAGAGGACGAGGATTCGTTCCCCCATTGTACCTCCGACGGTCAAGTTAGCTAATGAACTTGAGTGGGGAAAATGAAGAAATGTGAGAGTTCTTGTGTGTGTGCAGTATAAGCAGATCTGAATTCAAAGATTTGTTCAAAGATTAGTTTTTGGGTAAAAAAACTAGTTATCTTGGTTTCTCCAATAGTACCATTATTTATACTGAAAGTATAAAGGTAAATTGGTCACTTCGACCAAGCACAATAGGGTGGTGGCGAAGTGTGGGCTGGCGGCCACGTCAGCATTACTTTACAGATATCGGCTGGTGACTGGGGAAAAGATCACCTCAGTATTGAATAGGAAGTGGTCGAAGGTATGGCGGTGCTGACGTGGTCCGATGAGTCATGAAGACTATCGAAGCTAGAGTCGTGATGACACCTGCCAAGTATTGAATGCGATGTTGACACGTTGCCAGAGGGAGAAGCTCGAGGCAGAAATTGTCCTTTAGTTTCGCCGAGAAGTAACGCCAATCGAGTCGTCCTCGCGATGCGTTGAATAAATGGTTGAGTGGACTCCTGGCGAGTCGCCTTCGACGAGAGGGTACCGTTTTTCGAGTCGACATGAAGAATATTGACTCGACGAGTCGGCTAAGCCGGAATACTCGCTGGGCTTAGGCCACCAAGTTGATTGGGGTATTGCTCGCAGAAGTACACATGTCCGTTACTTGACAATAAGTTGCATTTTGGCGAGTGAGAACACAATAACAGTTATCTAACACCGTATTATTTAGAATTATTTTCTATATTTTAAACAATTTAGCATACAATTTTCTAAATTTTTAAGATTTTAAACAATATATAAATCAATACAATTAAGACTTTACACATATTTACATATATTTTGATATATTTAAAATTCTCATCTCTTCTGTATAAATATTTTCACTCTCTAAATGTGCTTTTGAGTTAAAAAAAACCCTGAATTTTTAGGGTATATGTGGATAATCCCCTTAATTATTTCAATCTCAAAGTTTACGGGGTTTGTGGAATAATGCAGCTCAGAAGGGTATCTGTAAATTCCCAATTAATCCTTTTTTTTATCCCCTTATATGAGTTATCGAATTGGCACTGGCCCTTTCTCACTTATGGTTTTCAAGCGAGCCGGCCCATTATGCGTTTTCATTGGTGGTAAGAATTTGAAGCCCATGCTTGATACATCTTGGAGCATGGAAAATTGACTTGATTAACTACTCATATTTGTGTCGATGGATATGTGAAGTCTCAGTTAAGGGCATTTGGTCTAGTGGTATGATTCTCGCTTTGGGTGCGAGAGGTCCCGAGTTCGATTCTCGGAATGCCCCCCACCCAGCTAACAATTTATTGCATGTTTTGCTTTTGGTTTGGGGGAATGTTAATGGTTTGCTATCATGTAATGTAATCATTTAGCTGTTACTGTGCACTGTACCTTTGGAGTTAGGGATATAGCTACCGTTTCTATGCAGCCATTTTTGATAAATCCAGACAGGCCACTTCTTCATCTTGGAGCCCTATCCTATTTCTTAAAATTAAAAAAAAAAGGATTTGTAAACGTTCACATATATTTTTATCATCATGCATGAATATGATCTGAGGCTTCTCTTCTCTGCAAGTGATGAGTTCACCCCACCCACAGTCACCCGCACCCCCACCCCACAATCGCTCCCGCCTGAAAAAAGAAAAGAAGTTGCCATAATAGTCACCCCCACCATACAATCCCGCCCACTATGAAAAAAGAAAAGAAGTTGCCGTAATAGTCTGTGAATGGAATTCTGGATCTTTGTACACTTTTTTTTGGTTCTGTATTCATTGGTTTCTGTAATAGTTTGCTACAGTGTTGATCCCAAAAAAATTCATTCTGAACCAAACTAGATATTAGGAATTGGAATGTTTCTATAAAAGTGGGATTCTATTTTTCCATGGGGTGAAACAAGCATAGAATGCAAAAAAAAGGGATCCCATAAAACTACAAAGTTGTCTTAAAATTTTTTATGGAATAGATAGGAATCCATAAAAAAACCGGATTCCTAAACCTATTCTTGTTTATTTGTGAAACAAACAGCCCCTAAGATTCCAGCCCCTGGACTATTCCAATCTTGGGCTACCCTGCAAAAACCTAAACCCCTAGCTCAACTCAATAGCCCTACAACAAACTAATTCAGGGTCCCAGCTCAACTCAACTCTTAAATTAATAACATTACTATTGTAATACTAATTGCACCTTGTGAAAACAACATTTTTAAATCGAGTGAAAATAATTTGTCGTGCCTTACTGTTATGGTAATTACCTTCTAAAGATGAAGATATCGAAAGATTGTCTGCATAGGCTTAAAAAAGACATTGTCCAAACCAGCTTAGAGGCCCAAAAGCCCAGCCAAGGGCAAGTCTATCGGCCAGCCGAGCAGACAAGTCATCTTTTGACCAAGGGTCATCATTACCGACTCAAAGTGCGGGATCAGTCGGTCCCTCGTAATTAAGACGACTCCTCGAGCAGACGTCTCGACCATACACTCGACCCGAAGCTCACTCGGCTGTCGGGTCGGAAAATCATAATGACAACTCACGAACTGACCGGCCTCCACTAAGGGGATGAGATCCAGAGCCAAGCTCGCTTCAGATATCAATCGGCACTGCAGTATTGATCAGTCCCATCAAGATCTCTGTTCTGACAAATCCCGTGCATAAGCCGCTTATTCTACTCACAAGTCACTTCACAGGGATCGCCATGATGCTCTCCTGGGCTCGAATAACTTCCCCTCCAATCACTAGCCACCATCTAGAGGGGGAAGGATGACCAAGCAGCTAACCTATCTTCTGCCCTGCCTCATCTGTCAAATCCAGGGTACTGAAAAGATATTTCTCTCCTGTACTCGAATGACTTCCCTTCCAATCGCCAGCCGACATCTGAAAGGAGAAGGATGACTTAGTAGCATGTCTGCTCACCCATCAACCGTCTCCTGTGCATAGTCAAAGCCAAGGGTCCAACTCTCAGAGGCGATGAGCTATAAAAGGAGGAAAAGAAGGTAAAAGAGGGGGGGGGGGGATTTTTCTGCTATAAGAGCTCTGAATTTCCCTTTGCTAAAAAAACTGATAACTCTCTAAGGACCTCAAATGGCCCAGGGACTCTTCCTCAAACCCCACTCAAGCTCACCAGCTGACTTAACCGTCGGAGGTACCACGAGGGAAATGAGCCCTGCCCTCCCACTGGTTTCTTCTTGTTTGTGCAGAAGGATCAGGAATTTCAGTCCAATGATCGGGCATAAAGTCGGAGGAGGAGTCGACCCCATCTCTCATCCTCTCCCTATTCGCCGCCAGCACGAAGACCAAAACTGCAACCCCTCGACTGTGTGATATTAGACATCAGCACTTACAATAAATTTTTCTTTCTCATATTCGGATCTTCTATAGTTCAGTAAATTAAACAATAATTAAAGAGAATCTATTTACTCAAGTCATAAAATATTATACACAGAAGCGATTTTCATTTTTAGTGATTTCCAAGACTACAAATAATTTTCTCGATAATCATCAATTTCTATGTGCCTTCGTCTTTAAGTCTTAACCCATCGAAATCTGAATAAGCAAAGAAAAATTCCCCAATGACCCAAAATATGGGATCAACAGGGGGAACAGATAAGTTATCCCCATCTTATTACATAATGAGCTGACCATCATTAATGATGACCAACTCATTATGCAATAGAAAAAAAGACATCTCAAATGTCTGTTAGTCCCATGTTTTAGGCGCTTATAGCAAAGCTCATAAGCAAAATACTATTTTTGAGTAACCCGCATCTATTTTCGTACCCCCTCGGCTCGATCTCCTCTTTCTTCTGCCCCCTCGCTGAAAAAGAGGCTCATTTCCCAAAAACTCAAAAATCATCACAGAGGGAACCCTGACAAAATCTCCAATGGCTAACCTCCTCCGTCCCGTGCAAAGATCCCTTCCCCTCCTCAATCGCCGCCTCCAGTCTCGCCCCTACTCCGCCTTCAACGACAACCTCCTCCGCATCCTCAACAACGAGCTTGCCTATCTCTCCGACTACCAACCCCCTCTCCAGGTAACCCTAAACCCTAACCCTAATTTCCTCCGATCTTGACAAAACCCTAACCCTCCCTTCTCCTCTTCAAAAGCCCCCTCCTTATTTCAGGTCTTTCTCCATCGATGACCGCCCCGGCGAGCAGTGGATCAGGATGAAGAGCTCGAACCCGGCGAAGAACGAGGAGATTAAGGTCGACGCGGCGCTGTTCGATGGAATTGCCCCGATCCCCGAAGCCAAGAAGGCGGTTTATGAAGGGGAGGTGAGGTTGCACGTGAGCCTTGTGGTCGAGGTCTCGAAAGGGGAGGATGAGGGCTTGGATTCGGATTCGGATTCTGTTCTTGTGTTCATTTGCTCGGCGTGGCCGGAGTCAATTGAAGTGCAGCAGGTTTTCCCGCTGAGGAAGAGGAATGCGATGGTGAAGCCCTATATGGGGCGTAATTTCAAGTAATTTTCTGCGTCTCTTTCAAATTTGAATCCTTTTCTGTTAATTTAAGTGCAAAAGCGACGATTTTGGTGATACATTATTTGTATAACTGGTAGAATCTTTGAATTTTGATGTTCAGCCATGATTTTAGGACCAATAAAAAAAAGGAGCTCCACTCAGCAAATAAATAGTTAAATCTGGTAATAGCAAGCAGTTTTATATATGATGAATTTCTAGTTTGAATGAACTGCTAATCTTTTATGATGTGTAATGCTATAAGCCATAATTTTGACGATGGAATTATTAGGTGCTCATAGGCCTCATACTTTGTGATTGTGAGGGTACTCGGAAACATTTATTTTGGGAAATGTTAA
The DNA here is from genome assembly GCA_022839385.1 of Asparagus kiusianus. Taxonomy (NCBI): domain Eukaryota; kingdom Viridiplantae; phylum Streptophyta; class Magnoliopsida; order Asparagales; family Asparagaceae; genus Asparagus; species Asparagus kiusianus. The sequence goes on from BQKN01065191.1 coordinate 61,738, forward strand.
TATGATATTTGTGGTTAAATGTGTTAATGGAATTTCGAAAGAGGTGTATTATTTGTGTAACCAAAGGAATGTTAAAAAAATTATTAGAAATTCAATTAGTTTTGATTGAAGAAATACTTTAAATCATGGCATTTGGTTTAAAACATAAAAATGTTGTACTTGGCAAATAAATAGTTTTCTTTGTTAATAAATGAGAATTTTGATCTGTGGATGTTCAGAAAGCTGAGCAAGGAGGTGCAAACTGCTGTACTTGGTTATTTAGAGGAGAGGGAGGTTGATGATGAACTTGCTGAGTTTCTACATCAGTACATGGCAAACAAAGACAAGGTTGAGGTCCTTCGATGGATGAAGACTCTTGAGTCCTATGTTCGGAAGTAGACAGGTTTAATGGTTGTTATAATTTACCTCTTGTTTCTCTACTCACTGAAATCATTTTGTTGTGGGTTTTGATTCCCATGAGAAAATTTTGATGATTCTTCAAAGATATATTAACATTAATGTTGTAAAGCTTCTTCTTTCTTTAACTTATTCATCTTTTGTGGCCGTGGCGTTCTTTGAGTTGAAGATTGCAAGTAGTTTCCTGTATGAATATCAGGAAATAGTAATATGTTGATTTTTTCATTTCAATATGGTATTTTGGGACCAATGAAGGGAGTCATTGTATTTTTATTCCGGAGCGGAGACAAGATTAATGAGTGGCGTTGCTTGGGGGATGCAAATTTCTTGTTCCCAGTCTCTTGTCTTAGAATCTAGATTGCCAATCTATACCATGAACGTCTAGTACTATAAAATAACTTCTGTATATCTGTTGTTATTCTCAATAGAACCTGGAAACTATTCAACATGGTTAGAACTGCTACAGGAGGTTCAACTTATTGTCTGATAATTGAGCATAGGCATCCCATTACTGCAGATCTGCAGGAGAATTTTATTATTACCTTGTAAACATAGAGGGAGGATGGCCTTGACAATAGGCCTGGAACGACTCATGTAGAATTTGTGGTAGGTGTAACTTTCAGTCAATTTTCGTTAACCAGTAGATGAATCGGATTATGGAATATCCTTTTTCTCGGTATGACAATGTCTTCCTTTCTTTTAAAAACATCAGCTGGAATGTTGATATGTTGAAGAGTAATCTCAGCCTTAAAATTTGCACTTAACTTCATTTCCAAGTTAATTTTGTCTCCTTAAGGTTTAATGTCTACTGGATGATACTAGTTAACCTAAGTTCTGTTCAACCTTGATCAAGTTCATTTCTCAAAAAAAAAAAAAAAATCTTCCAAGCATTCTCAGACCCTAAAATTTGATTGTTTAAATGGGACATACTATATAAACGGATAGTTGAAAGTGGAATATATATCTCTTATATTTTACATTTGGTTCGGAAATTTCTCAAGCAACTTGACTTCTGGTATAACTGTGGTTTCAGTGCAAAACCCATGAAATCAGTCAAGGCACTATCTATATTTTACGCGAATTTATTTTTATGTCCAACTTAGTATATGTAATAACAGGTTAATTCTCATGACCGATTGAGCCTAGAGTTTATTTTGTTTTCTACTATTAGCAGAAGTGCAAAAATCAGGCCCAGTTCTGGGGTCTGAAATCAAAAGAGATCTCGCTGTTTCTTCTGTTCTACTCTCTTATCTCTTTGTTTTCCTACTTAGTTTCTATTATTTGTCGTTATTATTTTACAGATTCCTTTTAAATTTGTCCTCGTCTGTGGTGGCTTTCATGGAAAAAAGATAGAATCTTTAAGGATTTAGCTTAATATATGATTAGTTTCGTAGACATAGTTTTTCATTTTTATCTGAATTTTCAGGTAGTTGTTTTCAGATCTCGTTTTCCTCCATATTTTCTTTTGTGACCACTTGGTTGTTTAAGTTACCAGTTCTCGCACTTTTGGATCCAACAGAGGTCCTAATTCTTGCTCATAAGTCTTCAGACTCTAATAATAAATTATACTACCAGTTCAAGAATGTCCCGAATCACATAATCATCTACTAGGATCATTTTAAGGTGAAGATCGGTTCCGTTAGAAGAGACAGAAACATTGATCAACTGCTGGAGACACTAGTTGAGACTTGAGAAACATACAATCTTCACAGTCCCACAGTTCCCCTCTAGGACTTGATAGTGTTAGGCCAAGATATCTCAACTTTGAGTTAGAATTGTTCTATCATTCACACCTTCTAGTTATTAACTTGGGCCCCGTTTGGCAAATGTTTAAGGAAGAGGTGTTAAATAGAATGATTAATGTACTTAGCCCATTCGATAATCTGAAGGACTAAATTATTAACCTGTTAAATAAGTTTTATTTTAGCCCTTGTGATCAGTTTTAGTGTTTGGGAATAACAATGATTTTGACTATTTTCTTTATAATTAGAAGGGTTAACTCTTAATCATTCTAAATAGGAGTATTAGTAAACCCCTCATTTTGAGGGGTTAACTCATTTTAATCCCTCTAGAGGGGTTAGCTTAACCCTTCTATATTTTTTATGTTTAGCAAATTATAGAGGGTTAACTCACTTTAACCCTTGTATAGATTTTTTATGTTTGGCGGGTTAAGAAAAGGTTAAGTCTCCTTAACCCCTCACTTAACCTTTTGCCAAACGGTACCTTGAAGAACTTTTCTGCATTTCATGTCCTTTTGCTGATGACTTTCTTTTTGTCTAATGTATAAGATATATGATTAGTGCTTAATTCATATCCTAGAATCAGGGAACTAGAAACAGAAGATGTTTAAAACTTTTGTTCTTAACAGGAAATCCTAAAGCCTATTCGAAATGTTCAAATCTTGTGATTTGTTACATAATGAGGTACTATTAGCTGATGTTCATTTGTAAGCATAAGATGTTAAAAGTTGTAGGTATAAATAAGAGATAATAATTTTTTTATTACAGCAAATGGTATAAGTAGATAAGTCCTTAGCAAATATACAGTCATTTGGTTTAGCTGCATAATTTTCACTTCCTTTGTTTTCTTCTCCACTTGACCTTTTTGGTAAACTATTCTTTTTTGTTTTTCTTTAGATTATTTGTGTCTGTGTTCATGTTTAGAAACCAAAAAGCACAATGGTGGATGACCATGTATGGTGACTGGTGAGGGCTGTTCCGTTTTGCATCAAGCTTCTTATGGTCCCATTTGAGTTCTCTACAAACGTACAACATCAGGTACCTTTGTGATGTTTTAGCATACTAAAAATATCACTTTGTCACTTATTTCTGCTACTGCTACTAACATTTCATAATTACAATATGAGTTTCTGAAGTGGACCTTTTAATTATTATGCTTTGTGTGGGCTTTGGATTACACAAGGTGGTCATATTTGGAAACTTTACATCAAGCTAAGTACTTCTCTGTTTGGAGTTGTCCTATTATTATGATTGTCTATGTAACAATTCCTACTGTTAAATGATTTAAGTTTTTCTCCTTGAAGTTATTTCTTCTTATATTGGTTTTGCGGTTTAGTTGAACTGTACTCATTGTTTGTAAGATTTGCCATAGGTTTCCCACACATTGTTTTGTTCTTAAAATGCTTTGATGGCTTCACCTAGTGTAAGTTCACTATATTAGAGTCTAACATGACAAGGTCTGACCAGTTAGGAGGGAATCCATGTACCAAAACTAGAAGACCATGGTCTTCGAAAGAGAAGTTACCTTAGGTTGCTGAGGTTTTCTTTAGTTCTGCTTTATAGCTGGGACCCCATTTAGATTGCAAAGCCTTCAATGGTCGTACTGATGACATGAGATGATTGCTCTAACCTTGTAAATTAATAATAGTATATTTGCTTCTAAGGAATTTGTTATGAAGTGTAAAAGTTGGAAGTTTGAGTCCTCTCCTGACTTATCTGTAACAACTTTGTTTTTCTTTTTCTCGCCCAATTTTAAGAAGCTGTATATGCTAAATATCTGAAGTTCTTACATAAAAAATTATCAAGCACATTTTCTCTGATTCCTTGAGATCATTCAAACTGAGGTGCTTTAGTTCTTGGCTAATTTTCAGCAAAAAAACACATTTGAAAGAGATTGAATAAGAGGAAAACTGTGAACCAAGGTTAATGGAAAATTCCATTCGTTTTAGGATCAATATTATTTCAAAGTCATTTGTATCTCTATGTATGATTGCAACTAGATCATCGGGTATGTCATATTTACTTGTACGATGCTGTCAAGTAATCAAAATTAATAACTTTGGTTATACCTTTCTTGTATGTGCTCCTTTTTAGGTTAGTTCTCAAGCTACTTTGGACTTTGGATGCAAGCCACTCTTGAAGCAGAAATTAACTTTGTTTTGTTTTAACTTTTAAACCTATCTGATCAGACAAATCTGGCATTTAGTCCGCCATTTCGACTGTTAAAATGTACTTGTGCTAATATCTTGGAATCAAGCTTTACCTGTTATTGTTGCTCAGTTATAGTTTACTTGTGAGTTTAGAATACTGTGTAAATGTATTCCATGTGACCTGATTGTTTTTAGGGATTTTTACAACCCATAAGGGAAGCAGATTAGTTTTGAAATATACTTTTGATATCTTTTGCACTATTTCTTTCTGGGGATAAAGACAATCATCAAAAGTAAATTGCATCCAGCATTTCTTATTATATGTCTTCTTACAGTAATGTCGCCTGCCCTCTATTCAGGAGACTCTTTTTTGGGGATTTTTTTTGCAATAGATTGTTTTTTTTATGTATGAGCTGATCGTTTTTAATCGTGTCTGTAGTAATCCTTTACGAACCTCTGTGGTAATCCAACCTCTGTGGTCCTACTTTTTATAGGCATTCCATTATCAATAAATACTGTTTATTACAACATTCATGCGTTCACATCATGACACTTAGTTTCTTATGGGAATTGGTAATGTCAATTCCCAACTTGTTATTCCACAACCATCTGGCATCATATTTCTACGAAGGATGCTAACCTCTACTCTTGGTTTGTCTTTGTTGATGGAGGCAAACTCCATGATTTTGTTGGGACAAACCCGAGACCCAATAGAGCAGGATCGGAGCAATAGTAAAACGAAAGTAGAGATAAAAAATTGGACACAAAGATTTACGTGGTTCGGCACTTGTTTGTCTACGTCCACGGGCAAGGATAGAAGAATTCACTATGAGGAGAAAACTCTGGAGTTACAAACTCTCTCTTTTTTCAAGGAGAAACTCTCTCTATTTTTTCTCTCTAACTCTTCTATATAAGAAGTTATTTCTGGGATAAGATTTTCTTAAGGATTTGGAGTCCTATTTATAGTTTTTAAAAAAACACTATGCACAATAAAATATTAATATTTTACTGTAGCTGTGGGGTCCGCTCTTTTGTTTTCTTCTCAAATTTTCAACAAAAGCTGCAGAAGATGAAAAACGTGGGTGGCTTGGGCTCGCTGACAATCTCCCACTTGAAGATTTGATTGAGTATCAATCATATCTTCACACCATTCTTTCTATCTTGCCATCTTCATGTTGCTTACGTCTCTGATAGACCACAAGAGGATCGACACCAAATAAATTTATCAGTGTTGACTGCTTTTGTCAAAAAATCTGCTAGGTTGTCTTTAGTGTGAAGTTTCTGCATATCCACTGTTCCTTCTTCCACTTTCTCACGAACGAAGTGGTACTGAACTCGAATGTGTTTGGTCTTTGAATGAAAGGCTGGATTTCTTGCCAAATGCAAAGCACTCTGATTGTTACAAAATAGAAAAATCTTTTTTTGTTCATAGCCGAGTTCCTCCAGCACCATCTTCAACCACATCGCTTCTTTACTAGCTTGTGTAGCTGCTACATATTCTGCTTCTGTTGTTGAAGTCGTCAAAACTGACTGTAATTTTAAAACTCAGCTTACAGCTCCGCCAGCAAGTGCAAACACATAGCCTGTGGTGGATTTGTTATTATCACGATCACCTGCATAATCAGAATCAACATATCCACTGACAATAAAATCAGATCCCCCATAACATAATGTAACATTTGAGGTTCTTTGAATGTATCTTAGAATCATCTTTACAGCATTCCGATGCTCTTTACCAGGATTCGTCATGTATCGACTAACCACTCCCACAACTTGTGCAATGTCTGGTTTTGTACAAATCATCGCGAACATTAAACTTTCCACTGCTGATGCATACGGTACTCGAGACATCTCCATCCTTTCTTTTTCACTACTAGGACTCATACTGGAGGATAACTTGAAATTAACAGGAAGTGGGGTAGAAATTGACTTACAATCTTGCATGTTAAAGCGTCGCGAGATTTTCTTCAAATAGTTCTTCTGAGAAAGCCAAATCTTCCTATTAACTCTGTCTCAGTAAATTTGTATCCCTAGAATCTTGTTTGCAGATCCTAAATCCCTCATTTCAAATTCTCTAGCCAACTGAGCCTTTAATTCTTTTATACGATCTTTGTTGGGGCCTGCAACCAGCATGTCGTTAATATATAACAATAAGATAACAAAATTATTTTCACCAAACCTCTTGAAATATGCACAAGGGTCTGCATTAAGTCTGTTATATCCAAGGCTCATGATGAATGAATCAAATCTCTTGTACCAACATCTCGGCGCCTGCTTTAAACCGTACAGAGATTTGTTCAATCTGCAAACCAAGTTCTCTTTTTCTTTTTTTTCAAAACCTTAAATTTCTTCTTCAAGATCTCCATGAAGAAATACTGTTTTCACATCTAGCTGCTCTAGATGTAAGTCAAATATAACGTTTATAGCCAGGACCAATCTAGCACGATATCGCTCCACTTGATCATCGTCATTTCGCTTGATCTTGTAGACCCATTTGTTTCCAATGGTCTTTCTTCCTTGTGGCAGTGACACAAGTTTCTAAGTCTTGTTCTTATAGAGAGCTTCAATTTCTTCCTGTATTGCTGCCATCCACAAAGATGCATCTGTACCATTTATAGCTCCATGAAAAGTTGATGGATCTTCATCTTCTGTTAGAAAACAGTATGTAACATTACTTTCCGTAATATACTCCGAGTGCCAAGTCGGTGGTCTTCTCTCACGAGTTGACCTTCGAACTTCTGGAGCCTCGGCCTCGACTGGTTCTTGTACATCATGCTCTGGTGTTGCTTCAGAAGAATTCGGATTATCTTCTACCTGAACAGCTACAGTCTCTGAGTCCTTCCTCGAACTGCTTTCTTTTTCTTCACTTTGTAGTTGGTTCTCTACAAAAATAATATCTCTGCTGATGATAACATTGCGGGCAGTAGGATCCCACAGGCAATACCCCTTTACTCGATCAGCATACCCCAAGAATATGCATTTTCTGGATTTTGAATCTAGCTTTGTAATTTCTTGGGCATTGTACATTACGTACACTGGACTTTCAAATATATGGAGATTAGAATAATCAGCTGGCTTGCCAGTCCACATCTCCATTGGCGTTTTCAATTGTATTGCAGTTGATGGAGATCGATTCACCACATAACAGACGGTTTTTACTGTTTCCGCTCAAAAGATTTTTTTTAGATTTGCAGTTGCCAACATAGCGCTTGTTCTTTCCAACAAAGTTCTGTTCATCTGTTCCGCCACTCCATTTTGTTGTGGAGTATAAGCCGTACTGAATTGTCTTTTGATGTCTTCTTGCTTACAGAATGCTAGGAATTCACCGTCTGTGTATTCTCCTCCATTATCTGACCTCAAGCACTTGATCTTCTTCTCAGATTCAAGCTCGACCCGCGCTTTGTAGGCTTTAAAGACTGAGAACACATCCGCCTTCTTCTTAATAGGATACACCCAACATCTCCTGGAGTAATCATCAATAAAGGACACAAAGTACTTTGCTCATCCTAAGGATGTAACTGGTGCTTGTCATACATCAGAATGAACCAGTTCCAGAATAGCCTTGCTTCTAGAACTCAATGTGTTGAAGTTTAGCCGATGCTGCTTACTAGTAACATAATGCTCGCAGAATGGAAGAGCTACCGAATTAAGTCCGGGAAGCAGCTTCTGATCGGAGAGAATCTTCAAGCTTCGTTCTGACATGTGGCCTAGTTTGCTATGCCACATCATGGTTTGTTCTTCTCCACGGCTGGTTGATACCACACATGAATCAGTTTTCTGCATGGTTTCTCCCTTGAGCATGTACAGATTTGCAGCTATCTTTTCTCCTTTTATCACCACAAGCGCCCCTCTAACAATCTTCATGATTCCATTTTCTATATGAGTTTTGCATCCGAGCTCATCTAATTATCCCAAAGACAATAGATTCTTCTTCAAGCCCTTCACATGTCGCACATCTTGAATAGTGCGTATTGTACCCTCAAACATTTTGATTTTGATAGTGCCAATACCAGAAATCTCCAAGGCATGATCATTCCCCATGAATACAGATCCTCTTGAGATAGGTTCATATTTGTGAAACCATTCTCTCCGAGAGGTCATGTGCCAGGAGGCTGCTGAATCCAGAAGCCAGACATCAGCAAACCTCTTTCTGCCTTCATCAACAGCGGTTGTTCCACTGAATAGAATTTCACCATCGTCTGATGTGCTGATAACACATCCTTGAGATGTTGATGGCTCTGAATACTTTTTATCTCCATTCTTCTTATTGTGCCAACACTCCGATTTGACGTGCCCTCTTTTGCCACAGTTGTAGCATATGATATTCTTCTTACTTCGTGATTTCGATCTACCGTGGGCATGACTCCCACTAGAGCCACGTTCCGTTGATCTTCCTCTCGTCACCGACAAGGCCTCCGCTTGCTGCGAACTTGCCCGTCTGTCTTCCTTGTTCTTGCGCCGATTTTCTTCTTCCAGACCAGCGGCTGCAACGTCGTCGAAAACTAGATAGTCCGTGAGGACGTTGTTCGTCAGATTGATGATGAGTTGATCATATGAGTCAGGTAGACTGAAGTAGAAGTTCTGCACGTTCATTCGTACCAACTGTATACCCCAATGTTGTGAGTTGGGAGAACAGTGTGTTTAGGGTGTTGATGTGGTCGGTCTTCGATGTAGATTCCGCCATCCTCAGAGTGTAAAGTCTCATTTTTAAGAAGATTTTGTTGTGCATGGATTTCGCCTCATATAGCTTTGTTAGAGTATCCCAGATCTCCTTTGCTGTCTTCTTCTCCTCAATGCTTGACAGCACCCCGTCTGCTAATGCCAGATGGAGATTTGCAATAGCATTTTCGTCCATCTCGTTCCACTTCTTATCATCTGTGATGTCGTCCGGCTTTGCACCGATGGCCGTCAGACAATTATATTTTCTCAAGATAGTCTTTATCTTTAACTTCCACAGAGAGAAATTACTCCCGTCGAATTTCTCGATCTTAAACTTCGCCGTCATTGCTTCTACCACGAACAGTAACTTCTTACTATTTCACGTAAATAGTAACTGTATTTATAAACAGTAATCGTATCTGTAAATAGTATCGTACTTGTGAATAGTACCGTATTTATGAACAGTACCGTACTCGTGAATAGTACCCGTCACCTTCAAAGGGTAAATGATAACCTAACTTATTTTCTGATGTGGAGGATCCACCTTTGGTGGTAGTCACAGAGCATACGATAAGTAGATATATACAAGTACCCTAAGTTGGCTCTGATACCACTTATTGGGACAAACCCGGGCCCAATAGAGCAGGATCGCAGCAATAGTAAAACAAAAGTAGAGATAAAAAAAATTAGACACAAAGATTTACGTGGTTCGGCACTTGATTGCCTACGTCCACGGGCAATGATAGAAGAATTCACTATGAGGAGAAAACTCTGGAGTTACAAACTCTCTCTCTTTTCAAGGAGAAACTCTCTCTATTTTTTCTCTCTAACTCTTCTATATAAAAAGTTGTTTCTGGGATAAGATTTCCTTAATGATTTGGAGCCCTATTTATAGTTTTTAGAAAAATACTATGCACAATAAAATATTAATATTTTACTGTAGCTGTGGGGCCGCTCTTTTGTTTTCTTTCTCAAATTTTCAACAAAAGCTGCAGAAGATGAAAAACGTGGGCGGCTTGGGCTTGCTGACAGATTTTTGATATGGCACTTGAGTGACATGTATCTTGGACTTTCTATGCTAACATCTACTGTAGGTTGTCTTTGTTGATGGAAGCAAACCCCAAAATCTTTCATATAGATAATTATTAGCCTTCGCATTGAAGCATAAGGCTGCCATAGCATAGCACATTTTAGTGCTTATACATCTTCATGCCATCAATTCATGCTTATCATGCCATAGCATATATTGGTGCCCATTCATTACATCATCAAACATCTTCATGCCATCAATTCATGCTTATCATGCCCCCATATATGTCTATACTTGACTGATCTACCAAAGTTCTGTTGCAGATCTCATGCATTATGGAATCAAATTACTGTTGAATAATGGAGTTGTTGAAGTGGAATCCGAAGCACCTTCATGAATAGGACATGATGGAGTATTGGACCTGAAGTCACTTTCCAATTGCTTTTGGAGGTAGGCCCAGAAACTGTTATTTTTTATGTGACTTGGACCCCTTGCAACTTGATTAACTGGAAGACTTTGTTTATATTTGTATTTTTAAGTTTCATTTTGATAGGAACATTATTATGTGTTAGATATTGAGCTAGGAGGCTCGTGTCTTTCTAGGTATACATCATGCCTGCATAGAATAAAGCAGTACAGATGTAGTTATCGAGATAGATAGCTCCAAAATTGTAAAGTATATGAAGGGGAAGTGAAACCACCAAACTTTTGTCACCTCATTTGGATGTTTATTCCTCCTTTCATCAATAAATAAATGCGACAATATTATCCATAATCTTGGGGAGATTTTAAATACGTATATGATGACACAGGTTGATAGAAAATGAACCTAAAAGGTACTGAAAGATCAGATAGAGGAGAGTGACCCTGAAGAATCCTGAGACTTTACAATTCTAGAAGCTCTTTATTCTCTTCATGTTGTTCCTAAAATGCTTTAAGCAATGAAAGGATCACATGAAAATGTGTTTTCTAGAATATCATATTTTTAAGAATAACTCTGTGCACTCAATATTTATTTGAGTTTTATTTATTGTTTATGATGGTGAATTATTTTATTTTTCTGGAAAGACAGGTCATTTGGCCAGCGGCAGCATTTGGATTCACTCATGCACATTCATAACTCATAAGCTGACGTGGTAAGGGCTGCCACTTTGCATACTGCATCTGGTTATTTATACTAGCAGTAATATTACCTTCAAAATCCCAAAGACTATGGGAGTTACTAGTTTAGCACAGATAATACAAAATCACATAACTATATATCATGTGTTGTACATTCAATTTCTTTTTATGTATTGAAGTAGTTGTTTGTGCAACTCTTCTTCATGTTCTTATTATATACAGGATGGAAATTTTCAGTATTTGCTTAAAAACAACCAATTAAAATAACAATACAAACAAGTAAAAATATTCAACTCTTGATCATCAATCTAAAATTCAGAAAATATATCAATAGCAACAGAGAAAAGTCACCTATACGACTATAGCCCACAACAAATAAAAACTAAACCTATGAAATTAATAAACCAAAAATCAGTAACTAACCTAAAGCTTTAGAGACAAGTCCAGTTTTGGCTCATCTGCGTGAACATCCAATTGACTTAAACTACTACCTCCACCACCACTGCCACTATCACCACCCCCAACCCACCGCAGTCCTCCGGACACTACCACGTCACCAAAACTTGCCGCTGGCATTGTCCGACCATAAGCCTCCTCGCTTAGCATCATCCTCCCGATGCTTGTCTGGTGATGTCTGAATGGCTGGGCCCACCTTCCGTACATCATTCCGACGTATGGCTTATGCACCCTAGAGTGCGCCTGAACCCCCAGAGACCGCTTGCTTCCGTACAATGCGGCGGTGGGCCCCATCCCAGTCGTCGCATATCGATGCATGATGTGGCTGTGCTGGTTGTAGGCGCCAATGTTGAAGTGGGTCACGGCCCCACTGTTACTGCCAGCCAACGCAGCTCCGCCCCGCTTCGCCAGCGTCCTCTCCTTCTTGTGTGCGTTCTGGTGACCGCCAAGTGCCTGTGAACTGTAGAATTTGCGTTGGCAGTAGTTGCATGAGAATACTCTCTGCTCTTGCTCTGACTCCGGTGATGGCACCGCCTTCGTCGCTGCCGTTGTTTCAGCCTCTGCTGCTGCTCCCCCGATCGATCCTATCAGATTTAACTCGGTAACCATTGGCCCCAACGATGAAGACGAAGAGTCTTCGCAGGAATTGTCATTATTGACTTGATCATCGGAAAGCCCGAGGCCCAGTAACAACTTGGTCTCCTTCTCTCCATTAATTTCCTCATCTCTGTTTTGATCTTTCTCTGAGATTGAGATGCTTGAGGACTGAGAGATGCTTGTTGCCTCCATCATTGGTTTTGGATTGGATTTGGGATTCGAGCCCGTTCTGTTGACTCTTCTCCTTGTTTGTTCAGTATTTAAAGGGGAGGATTAGAAGTCAAAGGGAAAGAATCTTCATGCAAAATTATGGGAAGTTTTGAATGCAAATCTCCTAAAAATAGGAAAAATTGCTGGTTGCTTGAATTTAATTGGACTTTAAAAATGACCACACGTTGATAATTTAAGAAGAGAAGCCTCACAAGGAAAACTCAAATTTTGTACAGCTAGCTATATTAATCTCTTCCATGCCCCCTTGATCCCTTTTTCTTCTTCTGGTTCTTATATTCGAATCCTCGGTTTTTTACACTTTTGTCCTATAAATATTGTTAATTCTCACTTTTGGCACATTGACGATCTGTAAGCAGCGGAAAGGAAAAGCAATAAAAGGTGCTAGATCAGATGTGTAAATATAAATCATATGATGTCATAAGTGTAGAAGTCTTTTGAAAGAAAGGGTAAAGTGGCAAGTATCCGAGGTGACATGTATGTATTAATTACTATAAATGAGATAAATAGGAGAGAGTGAGAAATATTATTAACCTACCATTTATGTTGGATTCGAGCTTATTGCCGAGTACGATGTACGTGGACTTGATAGTTAAAAGGAGATATAATAGGATTATGACTGTTACTATTTTTGGGGTCCAAGTTATCAGGGGTTGGGATCTGTCCATATAAATGCTCGCCATTTATGGTCAAATCCGCTTGGACGCGTTTAATTCGTTGCAAATTATGGTGCTTCACACGAACAGATTCGCTTAATGAAAGTATGTATTAATTTGGAATATACCTACAGATCCTCGTTTTCTTTAAACTTTAATGGTAGTTTTTAAGATTTTAAGTACAATATATTAGTAATTAGGATAAAAGATACAGTTTAGAGATTATGAATCTTATTGGATTACTTTAAAAGATCACATATTTTATGTTATCTTTTGCATATATAACCTTTTTTTTTTTTTTTGCTCAGATTAGGTCTGAATGTACATGTGAACTTGCAATTAATGGATGAGAGCGACTCTAATGTCTTTCTTTTTTTCTTTTTTACAGGATGAATACTCGTATGAAACAATTGGTATACAGCTCCTGTACATGGTAGAACTATTTAACGCTAGTATAAATTTGTGAATATTATGCGGCTACTTTATGAGAGTTGCCATAAACTAATATCGAAGTAAAGTAATATTAAAAAAGAACAAAGCAGGGGGGAAAAAAGGAAAAAAGAAAGTATATAGAGAAAAGCGGAGATTTTCTTTTTAAAACTATATTCCCATCAAGATGGTAGCCAAATCTTATTTTGCCCACAAAAGCTGCGAGCGCATGCATATCCTTCGAAAATATTAATTTTTTGTTTATGCCTTAATAGTCATTATCAATCATGCACAAGTTTTCTATATACACCTGTAGATAGAGCGATTATTGGTTGCGTTCAAGTATGCGTTACACTCCATAAAGTAGCATTAAGTAACTTGCAGTTGCAGAGAAATGCATCTAGTGCTATTTTTTCTTGTACGCAGCGAGTAGTAACCACCGATTATTTTCATGTTCAGATGTTCAAACTTCCAGTTTAATTTGGACGCATGAATGTGGCCATCTTTTTTTTATATATATATTGTTGGAAACAAACCTGGGCTTTACGGACTTTTTTTTGTTTCTAGTCAAAATGATCGAAGCCATAACAAAGCTGCAGGTAATAATCTGTAGACGACCAGTACGTATCCTAAGGCGTATAGGCACGTGTACAAGCGAATCGATCCGCGATCGACATGTGGCAGACAAGTAGGAGACAGTATAGCTTCACAAATTCCTTTTCTCCCTTTAGGACATGCTAGCTGCTTCTCCTCTTTGAGATAAGCTAGCATTTGCTTTTTTTGTTTGGTCCTTTCTATTTTCATCACTTTAGCTTAATTACATCCACTGACGCCATGATACCGCAACATAATTGGCTGTAAGTGGCTTCTAGTGCTTTTGAGACCCTTTTCGTTGCAATTTGTGGAAATGCCTAAAGTTTACAAGCGGAGAAAAAGATAGATAACATCTTATGTGAGGATATTCTTAATGTATCTCGTGCAGAGGATATTTCTTTTGTTGGAGATCGTCAATTTGATCTCAGTGTGGACATCTGCTGCTGCGTCTACTTCAAAAAGTACTCTTTAGTTCTTCAAGGAGGAGGCAGATTTGGATGATAAAAGAGAAATTATAAAGTGAACGGACCCTAATCAGAGGAATGCGGATACTTTTCAACAGCCTATGTAAATTTGTCCTTTGAACTTTCATCGTTTTGCAGTAAGTCCCCAATAAGTTTCAAAGCAGCTCCTCTCTCCCGACAACTTTTGGAATCGCAGAAAACACACCAATTAGTTTCCACATTCTGCGGGTAACCCTCATGAATTAGAGTCAAAAACAATATAAAAGAGGCATTTTGAAGTTTATTGGGAGTTTTGTGTAATTTACCCGAAAGATATTGGGGGTTTCAGCAAAAGTTATTGGGGTTCTACCGCAAGGCACTAAGAGGTCTTGGCGGTTTAGTGTAAATTTACCTGATATATCTTGTACGTATTGGACGCATAGACACTTTTATGTTAGCAGATGCATGTTTGAGTCGTGAAATAACATGGACTGGATGCCTCAGAGTAATGTGCATAAATGCTCTGCAAACTTATAGAGTTCTGCTTTTTAACTCGCGGCTGCCCAACTCGTGGGCAGCTCGCAAGAGCGAAAACAGGGGGGTGGGCCCCCCTGTGGGGTCCCAAGGGGGGCCCACCCCCTGTTTTCGCTGTTGCGAGCTGCCTGCGAGTTAAAAAGCTTTTTCGAAACTTATATTGCCTTGCTTTTATACTGGAATTTTGATAATTTTGTATTTGTGAATAATATCATATGGTATATTCACGCCACATATTAATAGTGTCCCAGCATTAAGCGCATACTTAGAATACACGGGGGCCCTAAGGTCTTCGTTCGATACAAATAAACTTAATTAGAATTGCTCCAAGAAAGAAAATTTTTTTTATATAGAGGACCCTAAGTTCCAAGCTATGTGCTGATTAACAATCAATTTCAAATATTAATATATCGTTTGCACTGATATTTTAAATATTAGTATATTTATACTGCTTATAGTAATTTTATACATTGAATATTGATATAGTTTGAGAGCAGCTAACGACCCCCATCCTACTAATATCAATGCCCAAATGAACTACAGTATAAAAGATGGATGTTTTATAACGGAAATTTAGAACCCAAAGCAATTCATAAGGGCTTATTTGCCCAGGACCCATTGTATACTCTAGGAGAGTTGATCCAAGTTACACTCAATTGATCTGAGGTCTGCTCCTTTTTGTTTGTTTCACTCATTTACATCTTAGCCCCTATTGTTCAAAAAATTATAACATATAACTGTCCCTTTTTCTTTGATTAGGAGAGATACATGTGCATTGCACGTCTTTATTTGTTTGGTTTATTTCTTTAGTATAACTTGGTTGTAAAAGTGTTTCGTTTAAATCCTCACTTGATGATGTAATATTATCTGTGAACTTTTTTAATACTTACATTTATGTATCTTCAGCTTTTATTTTATGTGTTGTTGTGACCATAAGCAATGTAAGCTACAAATTATTGAAAAATATTATTCGCTTATAAACTATGAGGAATGTAAGCTACACATTATTCGAAAAGTGTTGGATATTTTTGGTCAAAACCGTTTTCCAAAAATGAGTTTTCAAACTATGTATTTATTAACTACTGGTATTTTTTTAGAAATCCTTAGTAGCGTAGCGGAAAGTTAAAGTTTTGATATTTTAAAGGTTCTGTGTTCGAGGATTGCCAACGGCAAACCGAGAATTATTTTTGTTTTATTAATATCTCATAAGTTCTAGTGGGTTGTGGGCTCGTAAGTTGTGAGCCAATGGGCCGAGTATCGGGGCTAATCGGGCTGAGACGCTAAGTGGCGTTTTGTTAGACGCACGTTAGCGGCCACGCAGGCTGCCTCGTATTGGCATGAGGGTGCGACCCTCACGTTCACAAGAGGCAACGCGACCCCTCGCGTTCACAAGAGGGAACGCGACCCTCGCGTTCGCACGAGGCTGGACGCGACCCTCGTGTTGCGTAGGATCGTGACCCTCACGTTCAAACGTTATTGCATGCAGTAGTTACAGCGTTTATGTTATTTGTCGTTACAAATATAATTGACATAATTGCCATTATGTTTGTAATGGTCAAATTAAATGTGGGTTATCTTTGAGCTAGTTTTAGAGGCCTATATATAGTGCCTCTTGAGGAGCCCTTGAAAACAAGAGATAAAAAGAGATACAAAAACACACAAATGTTTTGTGCTATTGTGCTGCTGCTGCAGAGTCTGTAAGCGTGAAAGCTTTAGTCTGTGTCCGAAGGAACATAGCTCTGAACCAAAATGTTTTTAACAGATCGAGGAGATCTCTGCCTGAACCGAAAGGTTATTGAACCGAAAGGTTTTAACAGATGGAGGAGATCTCTGCCTTGATCGAAAGGTTTTATAGATCGAAGAGATCTTAACAGTAGTGGGTTGGTGCACACCATCAGAGTGCTGTACTGCTGTTCCTGAAAGCAGTTTGGCCTTGGGATCCTTGCACCGGAGTAGGCCAAATATTGTTTTAAGCACATCGTTTCATAAACGCACAGTAGCTAAACTTGAAAAAAGTTTTAAACTACAACATTTCAGTTCTCACCGTTTCATTACAGATTTAGCCACAGACGCCAACAAAAAGATTATTCGCTCATATATCAATCAATTTCTTCAATGCCTCAAATCTAATAATAATAGATGACATAAAAATTCTTGTTAAGTAAAAAATAAAAGGAAAAAAAATCTTCTCTCTTAATTCCTAAAGACTGTAGAATAAGAAAACCTATCATCATTTAAGAAAACCTCTTCATAAGTTTGCAAAGATTACCACATTGAACTATTAGGTTGCTCAATTCTTATTATTTTAAAATTAATTAATCAAATCATTGTAACAGCTATTACATCCGCAATTCTTAAGTTAATATTTACACGTGCAATGCATATTATGTTTACAATGCTAATGTGGTCTAAGCTTCTTTCTACTCTTTAGTTGTTTACCAATTCTAATTAGATCAATTTTTTATTAATTGGTGTTGAATGGAGAGGCTTTAATTCGGGAATTTAAGCTTCTTTATACTCTTTAGTTGTCAACCAATTCTAATTAGATTAATTTTTTATTAATTAGTTTTGAATGGAGAGAACTTTAATTCAGGAGTTTAATTATAATTTAATGGCTTTAGTTGATAACTAATTATATTTAGGATAGGAATGTTAATATTGAAAAGGATTAGGTGTAAAATTGACCAATAAAATTTTTTCAAGAACTCTTACTTTTAAAGGGAGTATGATTTCCCAAAGACAGGTCAGGGCTCCAAAGGACCCCATGGGCCTTCGCCCCTGTTTACTGTGGAGTTTGTTTTGATTAATCTATATTTTGTGCATCAACAAAATGGAGCCAAGGTAAGTAACATTCATTTGGTGTAAATTTTAAAATGAAACTAAGATGTCTAAAGATAAACAGTTGCAATATTTCAATTAGTTTTATGATGAAATATCATGGCCAGCGCTGGATTTTCTAGAATTCCTAGCTAAAATATTCAAACTATAATTACCTTGCCTTCAAGCCTTTGGATCGGACGGTCGGCTCTTGATTAAAGATGGAGAAACGGTCCTTGATGAAGGAATGAATGCGAATTATAAAACCATTTGTTTTCTAATCTTTATGAACCTACTTAATTATGAAGTGAATCATGAGTCTACACGAACCTAACTACTTTTCTGGAAGGGGTGAGGGCATATATATGTTAGTCAAAGAGGTAGATGATGATGAAAATAATGAAATCCACAATGACAATAATGGAGATTAGAGATTTTGACGATGATGACAAAAATCTTTGAAAGTCTTTGACTCTGATTTACTGAGATGTTCCCTGCTTTATAATATGTTTCAGGTATGAGTTTATAGGCTCCGGAGGATTTATTATTATTTTTTGTTTAGGTCAAAATGTAATCATGAATAAAATTAATTGTGCTATCATTACTTGGGACCTTATTATAAGGGAGGCGCTACAGGCACACCCTCAGGCACACCGCCAACCACACCCCCTCTCTATCTACAGTGCAGGAGGCATCACATCAGATTTTTTAAAAAAAATATCTGATGTGATGCCTCCTGCACTGTAGATAGAGAGGGGGTGTGGTTGGTAGTGTGCCTGAGGGTGTGCCTGTATCATCGACAGTGCAGCTTCTTGTTTTGGGGATTTTTTTTTAAAAGACTGATTTTGCTAAATAATTAGCAAAACAGACCTTTTTTTTGTTCGTTGATCAAAAAGATGTCGATTTTAAAAAACAGACTGCTGAAAACATACGGGACTAATAGTCCCGTATGTTTTCGGCGAGCACTAATTCCCGATTAATGCACTGAAAACATACAGGACTATTAGTCCCGTATGTTTTCAACAGTCTGTTTTTTAAAATCGACATCTTTTTGGCTTGTTGGCAAAAAATATGTCTATTTTGCTAAATAATTAGCACAATGATCTATTTTGCTAATTATTTAGCAAAATTGGTCTTTTTTTTAAAAATTCCCCTCTTGTTTTTAACTGTGCGTGCACACGTGTGCGTGTGTAATACACTATTATTGCTTTTTCTTATAAATTGAATTAAAATCTAACGTCTGCAAAGTTAGGGAAGTTTATCATTACGATTCTTGTTTACCAAGAAAGGGGTTCTTGTGCTGTTGAGTAATGAATCCAGGTTCCCATAATCTTATTGGGCTACCCTATATAACGTTGCTTGATGACAGAAAACGGCTGGATTTTGAATTCTTGCATGTCCCTCAGATGATACCAATGTTTAAAAAGGGAAGAGGGAGGTTAAAGGAGGCAAGGCCCTAAACCAGCCGATAAGTAACAACATGACATAAATTATGTAAATAAAGTGGTATTTAACAAAGGGATTATTTATCAGAGAAAAAGAGTGTTATCTAGATCCTAATCAATTCATATCTCTACAATTCTGCAGTGACAGAAAAAGGAACTAATACTTGTACGTTAATCCAGCTAATTTATATGTGAGAAAAATGCGAACCTTAAAAAACTACATTTAAAAGTCAATATTATAATGCCCTGCTGATAAAAACAGAGAAAAAATTGTGCATTTTTTTAAACTGAAAAACAGGGTGAGGTACCTTGTTCATAAGATATATTATATAAGGATATTTAAAACAAGTCTGATACAAAAACAAAAACCAACAACAGAGCCGAGAGGTAACAACACAGTAGGGAAGCTGATAAGGAGCGGATCTAGTCGTCACCACCGAACTAACACTAACAGTGTTCTCACCCAATGCCAAAAGAAAAACACACAAGATACTATGTTGTCTGATACATCAAGGCCCCAACACAGTAAAAAAGAAAAAGCCAACACCACCATACCCTACTCAAAACACAGTGAGAACTAGGGCAGAGAGGAAGACTCACCGCATCAAAAATCGTGCATTTGTTATCCTTTATATCAGAATAATCCAATCCAAGCCAGCTCCTTTTTTTTCATTCTCCCAGATGATTCAAACCAATAATAGACGGAACTTTATGTTTACCTTTCGATAATACAGCCTCCAACAGGAGGTAAATGAAAGTTACCAAACAAAATAGGAACTCAAAAACAAATACAATATATATTTCACCGTCAAAGAATAGCAAAGCTTTGATTTCAAACTAAATGCACAAGCTTCCTCTAACAAGCAGCAGCAACAGCAGCAGCGAAAGAGATACAGATACTCGTATCTACAGAAGATAACCCTAATTGTAGATTGTTCAATAGCTGACATTCTTCAACTTTACCCTACTTTGTCAACCAATACATCAAAATAAGAAAGGTACAAACAGAGGCAACAAGGGAGAGGATTATGGTATCCATCGATTTCTTTCTTCTGATTGACGAGAGAATGTGATTCACCTACGACCATAACGGTATGGATCTGTTACTTAATAACACAGCCATGATAAGAGGGTTATTTGCACTTAAATACCCTAAGTTCGCCTCATTTTCACTTAGATAACCAAAAGTTTTTTTGTTTGCCCAAAAATACCTGGCAATTCAACAAAATTTAACTTTGATACCCAAGTTTTTTTTTTTTTTTTTTGGTTAAAGTTTGGAAATGCAAAGATAAATTTTCGTTAAAACTCGGGGTATCAAAGTAAAAAATTTTGGTTAACATCTAGAGGTATAACAGTTAAATTTTGTTGAACTTTTTGGTATTTTTTCGAGCCAACAAAAAACTTTGGCGTATCAAAGTTAAAAAACTTTCGGGTATCTTTTTTGGGCAAAACAAACTTTGGGGTATCAAAGCTAAAATGGAATAGACTTTGGGGAGTTTACGTGCAAGTAACCGGAAAAAAAAAAGCGAGTTTCAGGTGGTAAAAAAGAAGAGGATTTCTTACTGTAGGAAGGCGACTGCTAACATTGGTTAGCTTAGAGCCGATACCGCTGAATGTTGAGCGTTGCATAACAAGTGCCCCTAGAGTAGCTTGGGCATGCGAAATTACATTATCCATCTGCAGAAGAATACTGGTAGTGAGTATGAGTCTGCTAGAATTATTGAC
The DNA here is from genome assembly GCA_022839385.1 of Asparagus kiusianus. Lineage (NCBI taxonomy): Eukaryota > Viridiplantae > Streptophyta > Magnoliopsida > Asparagales > Asparagaceae > Asparagus > Asparagus kiusianus. Next base: position 82,758 of record BQKN01065191.1, read on the forward strand.
GGGCTAGAATCATAAATTGATTTTATAATTTACTCTGTAATTCACTCTACTTGCTTGGTCTATAAGTATGATGAAAGATCCCCAAGATATAGGCACCCACTTATAATAAATGCCCCTCCAACTTAGTTGAGGGTATATTTTGTTTACTGGTATAAAGGAGGGCGTTCTCGCTATAAACCCTACTGAGGATCATCTTCAAATCTCATTTTTAAAACCTTAATAAAGAACCCATGTCCCACGCCAACACAGTCAGATATGTTGCAACTCCTGGTCATGGTGCTTTTATGGGTTTAATGTTCCATCATTCCTACTTCCAAAGACCAAAGTTTCTATTCATAAGTAACCAAAAATAAATAAATATTAAAATCTCCACCCTGAAACATGTTAGAGAGCAATATTCAATCATAGACCATGAGGTTTTATAACAGAAAAACAAAATATGACAGGATTGCAGAAAGACACTAGGAAATATCTTAGGACAAATTTTTAAAAGGGGCCTTTTTTATTTTTATATAGCAAAAACGACCTTATTGGAAATTAATCTGCAAAACCGACCCTTTTCTGAAGAAAAGGGTCGGTTTTGTAGTGGCGGTGTTTTTTCGAGCTAATGGGACTGCTAGTGCCGTGTATTTCGGCCAGCAATTGAAATGCACGGGACTAGCAGTCCCGTGCATTTCTTTTTTAACCTGTGACCCACTCATTTCCTCGTTAACATGTGACTCCTCCCCTCTCTCGCCCCTCTCTCCTCTCTCAATTCCCTCTCTCGCCCCTCCCCTCACTCTACTCCGCCGACCACTGCCGACCCCGCTGACCAATCTCCTGACCACCGCCGCCGACCAAGCTCCAATCAAGTTTTTTTTTTGTTAAATTTGATGAGGGATATGAATTGAGAGTTAGTGTTTAGCCACGAAATTTGCTTTTTAGTTGAGACTTAGGATTAAGGTTTAACCATGAGTATTATGATTAGGGTTAAGCCATGAATAATGTGATTAGGGTTTAGCCATGAATAATATCATTTGGGATTAGGATCTTTTGCTTTTCAGTTGAGATTTGGGTTTAGGGTTTAGCCATGAATAATGTGATTCGGGATTAGGATTTTATGAATAATTTTTAGTTATAATGTGATTAGAGTTTAGACATGAATAATGTGATTTGAGATTAGGGTAGCCATTATTTGCTTTTCAATTGAGATTAGGGTTTTAAATTTGATTTTAAATTAAGATTAATATTTTTAGTTATAATAGATTATTTACATATGATGAACTGTTAATTTTTAGTTTCGATGGCGAACTCTATACCCATTATTTGCCTTTTCAATGGAAGACTCGGCGTCAGATTGAATAGTATACCTATGTATGAGGGAGGTTCTAAGAAAATATTTATGCTATCTAAGTCATATAATTTTGATGGAACGATGAATGAAATACACAGAGTTACTAGAATTAATAAAGCAGAGTATGTAATTAAGGTGTTCTTTAACTGTCCAATAAATGAGAATAGAACTATTGTTGTGGAGATTACCGACGATGAGAAATTGAATGACATAAAACAATTAGTCGAGAAGCAAGTGTCAATTGAGTTGTTCATTAATAAGTATATGATTCACGAATTTGCCCAAGTTTCACGACCTCAATGAGAGTTTTCTCGGATGCTTGACTTAGACAATGAGTCGAGTGGTTTTATGACATCTCCAAGTCAAGATCCATGGTTTCAACAACAACATTTAAGTGGTCATTCTCTTGGTGGGACGTCAAGTACTATTTTTAACGACGGTTTAGATCATGTTACGGGTAACCTATCGGCCGAATCAATTGTAAAAGAAGAAGCAAATGATGATTCAGAAGATATTGACGAAGGCGTGAAATTAATAGCATCCAGGTGGTAGCTGGAATCGATGATGACTCCCGTTGGATGGAACAATTTAATGTTAACAATGATTATGTGGAAGCTGAAGATCCGTTACCCGACGAGTTTCATAATGAGGATTGGATAAATACTTCTCAAGCTGAATTTATTAATGTTGGTCTAAATTTTTAACGGCATGAGGGCTTCACTTTTTAAAAAGGGGATCTATTCGAGAGCAAGAAAGCATTGATCTTTGCAATCCGAGAATGGCCTATCAAAAATCGGGTCAAATTCAAGCCGGTAAAAACTAATCCAACAAACTACTATGTAAAATGTTACTTTAACGATATTAAAGTCGAGCATGCAAATGAGCAAGATGAGAGAAACAGAAAATGTCCTTAGTTGCTAAATGTAGCTGTGAAAAAATCATCAAATGGGCAATTTGTAATATCTAGATATTACGGACTTCATGCATGTTGTAATCCGTCGCTGGATGTCGATGATTATTCTGCATCTTCCTCTTATATATGTAAGCTAATTATGCCTGAAGTTAGAGCAGAACTTGATCTAAATGCAGGTCAGATATTTCAAAGGGTATATGACATGCGGGGCATTAAGATATCTAAATATAAGGCATATGACGCAAGAAGAAAAACATTGTCTAAAATATTTAGAGATTGGGAAAAATCGTATGAATTACTTTCACAGTATCTTGAAGCTATCAAGCGAAATAATCTGGGTACTGAATATGAAATATTGTCCGAAGAGATTGCACTGGGGATGAAAAGGTTCACTCGAGTATTTTGGGTATTTAGTCCTGCTATTAAGAGCTTCACTTTTTGTCGTCCGATATTAAGCATTGACAGTACATATTTATATGACAAGTACAAAGACGTGCTTCTTGTGACGACCGGTGTAGATACAAATGACGGTTTATTTCCTTTAGCATTTGCAGTCGTGGAGGTAGAGGATACTTCTAGTTGGAAGTGGTTCTTTGAACTTATATACAAGTGGATTCCTAGTGTCCGTGCACCAAAATTAATTACTTTTATCTCGGATGGGATGAAAGGAATTATAAGAACATTACATGAGGGTTTTGGTGCACCACATCACCATCAATATTGTTTAAGGCATAAAAGAGATAATTTTAAGAAAAAATATGGTGAAATTAATTTGCAAAATCTTTTGTGACAAGCTGGGTGTGTAACTGATACATTAGTGTATGAACATTATAGGGAGAAAATTATATACACTCCTCAGGAATGATAGACATCTTCATATTGTTGAGCAAATTGAACCACCTCCCCGGGAATCAGATTACTACACTTGGTATTAGGGGATAACCAGAAGATGGATACTCCATGAGACCACATCTGTTGAGTTGCAAAAAGGATATGTGCCTCGGGGTATAGATGAGAGAGAATTAGTAAGTATTTTTAAATTTTATTTTTGAACTATTTAGTCCATTTTTATTAGTATTTCTCAATATTGCTAACTTGTGTTTTTTAAAAAATTTACAGGTATCAGCAATAGATGATGTTCAAACCATTGCAAATCGTGGTATGGAATTAGCTCGAGCAGGTAATATAGAATTGAATATGAAATTTACATTATGTAATTTGAATTTTAAAGTTATTTTTGCATTTCGGATTTTTTGAATTATCTCTCGCAGGTACAACTCCCAAAGCACAAGAACATGCATCAATATATCAGTCAATAATGTGGATGCTTCACCAAGCCTTACACCGAACTCACGAAGACCTTCATGATGGACGAGAGATAACACAATTCGTATACACGCGTCAACCAAAATAAAGACGAGGACGACGCAGAAACGACAATGAAGCTAGGCCTTCCCAACGTGTTGACGACGGAGCTGGACCGTTACAACCACAGACGCAACCGGATCACGAACTCATCGAAGGTCGGGATGGAGGAGGCCGAAGACAAAGGAGAAGGAGAGTTCTTGGATGTATGTAAACTAATCAATATTGTTATATACATTACAATCCTATTTTGATATGTACATTACAAATCTATTTCGGCATGTGAGATGGTTTTTGGATTTGTAGTCGAGACTATGGTGTGATTTATTGGATTTGTAAGTGGGTTTGTGGCTTGATTTGTTGGATTTGTAATTGGGTTTGTGGTGTGATTTGTTGAATTTGTAAATGAGTTTGTGTTTGTGGTGTAATTTATGATTTTTAGGATTGATATATGAGTTTATACAGGGAATTGACAGAAAGAATTGACAGAAAAAGGAAAAGCAACATGTGCATGTTTTTGTGCACAGGAAATGCACGGGACTGCTAGTCCCGTGCATTTCGTTTGTCTCCCGAAAAGCACGGGACTGGCTGGTTTGTGACGGAAAAAGTCTCTGCTTTTTACTCGGGACTATCAGTCCCGAGTAAAAAACAGAGACTTTCCAAAAGAAAAAATAAAATACACGTGACTAGCAGTCCCGTGCATTTCAATTGCTGGCCGAACTACTACACGGGATTGCTAGTCCCGTGTAGTTCGAAAAAACACCGACGCTGCAAAACCGTTCTTTTTCTTCAGAAAAGGGTCGGTTTTGCAGAATAATTTCCAATAAGGTCAGTTTTGCTATATAAAACTGAAAAATGGCTCATTTTAAAAATTTGTCCAATATTTTATATTCGTCAATTCTAGTAACAGGACCTTCTATGTATGTCAATTTCAATATAGTATCTAATCAACTTAAGTAGTAATATAATCATTTCTTACAAAATAAAGAAAGTTAAGCATATCACAAACTTAATGCTGACTTAAATTAGAGCGTGTCATATAGATGACACTTGACACAGAGCTGCCTAAGAAAAAGTGATGCAAGCTTTGCAAAGCAGGTTCATCCACTGCATAACCTGCTAGTCCTGTTTCCTAATAATATTATCTTTGCATGCCATCACATGACTCTAGTTAGCATGGTTCTCACTTCTTTAATCCATGCCCTCATTAAGCTCAGAATTCATTAAGTCTCCTTCCTAGAATCACCGAGTACCAACAGTTAGTTTTGTTAAATTTGTAGCGCCCTACTTCTTTTCCCTTGTTCTGTATATGATATTTGTAAATTCCGCCAATGCTATATATTCAAAGTATATAAATATCTGATTTTCCCTTGGGTAATCTGAATCCTCAAGTATTTTAACTTCTTTGCATTTGTTCACCTTTGGCTTCAAGGTAGGGCCTCATATAGTGTTCTCGATAGATTCGACAAATGTCTGAAATAACCAGAATAGGTTTCATTGATGGCACTTAAATCATAGGTTTCGTCAATGGCACTTAAATCATAGATTTCGTCGATGACACTTAAATAATGGTGACATAGGGAAACCCAGCTTTGTGTTGTTCAACTGGATACTACATGTAGAGAAAATGTATTGCTCTTGAAGAGCTTTAATGCATTTAAACTTGTCTAAAGTACTAGCTGAATGAATTTCTGTTACCAAGCATTAATTTAGGTCTTTACTAAAATATTAAATTGACTTATTTTAGTTTTTTTTTTGTAAGTTTTTTAAGTAAAACCAATGAACATATGATTGGTTTTCTCAAGCTTTGAATAATCGGACAGTAGGTACACTAAGTAGGTATAACCATATCTTATCAGATTTTAAGCATGCTGATCCAACTTCATATGAACCCAAAAGATTCCACCAACACTGGCAATTAATAACTTATTCAGCTTGATATTAACTAGAAGTGACCATTACATAAGGAGATCTAAAGTTCAAAATACAAGAATTAGTTGATAATATTAGAGAGAGGGAGGGGGAGGGGGTGAGGCTAATGTCGAAAGCTAGTTCATTATCAAAGCACCCGAAACCTCCACACCTACATCCAACACTTATGATCTGACACTTGAAAAAAACTCAAACTTCTTGAATGAATACTGTAAATTATTTGTGGACAGTGATAGATTTCAAACCTTGGTTTTTTCAGGTTTATCAATGTGTCTTGTACTTATCACACAATTTCATTCATAAGGCATCACGTGCCAAAAGAATATGACACAAGTGACCCGGCTGCTAGGTCTAACAATTAAGAAGGAAACCAGTCATTCATTTCTCATGACTCATGAGAAATGAACAACGATAATAGAGCATAGAAGACATCTACCTGTCCAGTGCTTCTACTAATAGTTGCTTGCTCTCTTAGGAGAGCCTGGTCAGCATAATTACCACCCTCTTCCAAGTCCATTCTGGCACTATCAAAATCTCTGAAATCCAGGAGTGATGCGTGTTCTTGTTTAGCTTTAAGGCTTGACCGAAGCCGGTAAAATTCCTATAATTGGAACATAAAGGTTATATCAGAGAAAGAAAATAATATTTGACAATCAAGTTGTGCCACAGCCTACAAAGTTACAACCGTTTATCTACCAAGAAGGCAGACCAAGCTAAAAGCTTGTAAAATTTTCCTAAAAATTTCAAGTAAGTCAATTCCTAGGATAAGTTAATATATCTAAAAGAATTAATAACCGTGCTAGATTTACAGTATGCCAAAAGGGACGAACATGTCACCTGTGTAAGATCTTGCAAAATCTCTGTGTGCCGGTTCAAGGTATGCGAAAGGATTTCTGAGCCTCCTGATGATACCCAAGCTTGCATCTGGGAGTTTACTTGCTGAAGTTGCTTCAGTAGTCTATCAATGGCAGATTCAAGGTCATTCTCTGAACCATCACTTCTTGTAGCAACCAGTCTACGATACGTATTCAACTGCTCATCCAACTGAGCTTCAAGTTTCCTTGCCTGGAGATGAGGAAAGCATCAGCTAATAAAACTAGAAAATACAACAGCTAATGGACATCTAACAAATACCTAATAATTCAGAATTTAAGAAAAAAGCGCAAAAAAAAGAACTGCAGTTTCAATTAACAACAATCAGAGGCATCATTCGTGTACTCTGTACTCATACATAGTCCAGAGATTGACAATCAAAATTTCAGTTGAATCAACTACACTACATGAATACGTACAAGACTTCGAAGAAGTAGGAAGTACAGCTCAAGGGAAATAAAAAATTTCAATGAGAAGTCAAAATTAAAAAAAAACTACGAATATACCACAAAGGTTATGAGATAATAAAAACCAAGTTTCATCAATACCATAAAAATGAAGTAATTGTGGGAGAAAATTATATGCTTGAACATTTGAGAACTCAAGGAATTGAAAATAGAATTTTGATTACAGATAACTCTGGAATGACTTAGAAGAAGGATTAAAACAGTACAGAACTTTTGTTGTCGTGAATAAGAACAAGGCAACAACTTCATATCTTATAAGCACTTACAATTATAGTGTACCATAATATGTTAAACTAGAAGACCTATCTCATCACATCGAACACACTAATTCAGATTACTGAAATGTCAGCACTTACAGTTACAATTTTATCTGATCTTTCTACGCACGACAAATAAATAAAAAACATGCCAGTGACCTAATCTAGGAAGGCATGTTCCAAACTAAAAACGTACCTGCATAGTTTCCACAAAACATTGAATTAAACTTCTTTTTTCCACCGAACAAATTGCAAAACAGGGAAACGAATATGTGAGAGCTGCTGATAAACGCGGATGATTTGCAAGGTATTTACTCTCTTAGGTCTCACCTTTAAGTTTGCTCCTATCCCATCCATTTTCTAAACAAATTCCATATGCACATCCCAGCGCACATAAAATTCCACTTCCGACTTGGAGGGAGAGGGAGGGAGAGAGAGAAAGAGAGACGAAGCTAAGGAATAAGTATGACCCTCATGGAGTTTCAACTATTGTATGCCTAGATAATTGATCTGCATGAGCGCTTTACGGTAAGAACTGGCTCACCTACACAACGCACGCACAGAGACTAGTTGGATTCTTTGCACGTGTTTTCACTTCACAGCATCGTATGAGGGGAAATTCGACAACTCCAGCAAAATGAACTTTTGCCATTTGTTGTCATTAAGTACTACCGTGGGACTTGCAAATCATCCAATTTCAATAATTGCGACGAGGAGGGGTCTAAGTAAATAAGTCCACACGGATTGTTTGCCAAAGAAATCCAGAACATCTGAAGTAACATATGATCATTGCATCAATTCAATTGGTCTTCATCAAAATTACATCTTTCCACATACAAAAATACCAGTAATTACCTTAATCACAGTGCATCTACCCATTTATGCCAACTAAAGAAAAGAAAAACTCAGAATCTAAACCTAAAACCACGAGATCTGTTAGGTTTTCCACAGATCGGTGAAGGTCCGTCATGCATTGTTACGTTGACATCTGAATTGACCTAAAATTTGGGGGAAACCGAGATCTCTTCAAAAACAAAGAGATCTGGCATCAAATCAGATCAGATGATAGAGAAACGAGAGGAGAGCGATCTTACTTGTTTCCTCAGGGCGTCCCACGTTGTCGATTGAAATTCCATGGCTTTCGTTTTCGTGATCTCTCTCTTCCTCCTCTTTCTCTCTCTCTCTACTTTCTCTCTCTAGATCTTGTTTCGTTCTCTCTCTCTCTCTCTCTTCCCCCTTCTCTTCTCGTCGGCTGGGAGAGAGCCAATGGCTGAGGTTTGCTTTGAGTTTCGTCTTCAGGAGACCGCACGAGAGCTTAGGCTTTTGCCTAAGGGGCTGTTTGGTTCGTTTCCTATATACAGGGAAATGCATTTCCATATACAAAAACACAAGTTTTAAGTTTTCTAAACTTTTCCAAGAAATGGATTGTTTTGCTTTGGTTCGCACAAAAAAATGATGGGAAACCAATGTATTTATTTTTCTTGTGTTTGGTTCGCATGGAAAAAAAGGAAAACTTTTGTTGATATTACATTTCCCACTTTTCTTGTGTTTGGTTGGTTTTGATGTTTGTAGTGAAAAGTGTTTATGGTCACCATGGTAAGATTACCCCCACTATATTATACAACATTTGTGCTCGTTATGTGATGTAATCTTAATTATATAAAGATTTGACTATAACATGAACAAATAATAATATCTCAAATAAATTATAATTTGACTTGTAGTAACCTGATTATTCATAAATTTATGTAGTTAAGTTGCATGAATTATCCAAAAAAACTGTTGAAACCTATAAAAACATATAAACAACCTGAATAGCCAAGCATAAGTATATAACCTAGCAAATCGCACAAAACCATGATTGAAAATTATTCCACAACACAACCCAGCAGAAAAAATTATTCCACAACAAAACCATGATTTTATCTGCATACAAAGTTTTAAAATTAGCTACAAACTACTGATACAACATCGTGCAGAAAAAACCCAAGAGAAACAACATATGCACACCAAACTGAACACAATTAGATTGTAATGGTCACAAAGTCGAACATAGCTGCCAAACTGATTATGGCTGAAGGCTCAGAATTTTGGTCAATATCATCATATTATTAACCATCCAGTACAATATCAAGAGATATTGCAGGTTGCTAATCTCAGATAAATTAGAAATCATCATAGCCTAATTTGAGCACCCGTAAACAATATCAAAATACTGGCATCAACATCAGCCAACAACACCACAACTAACAACTCCACCAGCCAACAAGCAGGCTCACAACCAAAGTACCCAGCAGACCACCAACAGGCAACAACGTGCCCAGCCAACACCACCAACGGGCATCAACACCATCAGGCAACATGCATGAAGACCTTTAACAGGCATGAGGCAACAACAACAAGACCACCAACAAGCATCAACATCAACACCATCAGGCAACATGCATCAAGACCACCAACAGGCATGAGGCAACAACATCAAGACCACGAACAGGTATCAACACCAACACCACCAACGGGCATCAACACCAACATCATCAGGCAACACGCATCAAGACCACCAACAGGCATCAGGCAACAACATCAAGTACCCAATAGACAACAACACCAAAAGGCAACAACAAGAACAAGTACCTAGCCAACAACAGTAACAGGCAACAACAATGCATCAAGACCACCAACAGGCATGAGGCAACAACATCAAAACCACGAACAGGCATCAACACCAACACCACCAACGGGCATCAACACCAACACCATCAGGCAACAAATAAGCTGAGAGAAAAAAAACCATAATTGGATTACAATTACAAGTCATTCCATATGTCAAAAGTTCAGTGCAATAGTGAACCTGTGGGGATGGATTTTCTAAAAAATGATACCACTATGGTAGTCAAGAAGCAATGAAGTTATTAAGAAAGTTGGTTGAGTGCATAATGTATATAACCATCCAGACAGGTAAAGGTAATATATGTATCAGAAAGATAAATTTTAATGTAAAATATTCATGTGTATAAAATGTTCTGTTAAAAATATAAAGCATCTCGACTTTCTAGCAGTTACAGACATGCTAAAGGAGATGTTACCAGCACACCTTTGTTCAAATTCATCCATGCAACTTTGCTTGAGTAATATTATTTTTTACTTGAAAGTGGTAAAAGGATTTAAAGTTCACCTGATTTAATGCGCAAAAAAATATATGATGACATATTAAAAATTACCTCATGAAAATGAATCGAAATTAAAAGGGGAAGAGAGGTTCTGCTTTGGTACCTGAAATCTGAACGAAGGAACTAACTTGTGCATGAAAGGACTGCTTCTTTAAAGTTGTCATGAATTTCATAATTTTAATAAGGAAGAAATCCAAGAAAGGAAAGCAAAAGGGATCTCCATACCTATACAAAACAGAGAAATGCATCCTCCAAACAACCAGTATCCAAAAAATCTGAACAGGCTCACAACCAGGCTCCACAACCAAGCTCACAACCAGCAATATAAAACCAAACTCACAATCAGCAAACCAAACCACAACAGGTTCACAAGATACACCCACCAGCATCCTCCAAACAAGCACAAAAAGCAACCAAAAACACAACAATGAAAATGATACACCAACCAGGAATATAAAACCAGCCAATCAAAAATGTAAATAGATTATACACCAACCAGTCACACAAAATGAACCAGGAAACACCATCTCGCACCAACAATGAATAGGAAACGTATAAAATTTCCTGGTTGCTAAACTCACTTAGAAAATTAGTTAAATGG
>BQKN01065191.1:109122-146229 GCA_022839385.1 Asparagus kiusianus
GGGGGGGGGGGGGAGGAAGACATACTTGTGAAAGTGAAGTCAATTCCGTTACAGTGAGTGCATCCTCCTTTATGGTTCGTGCCTTAAAAACACACACATGAAAACTTTTTTTTTTTTTTACTTAATTTGTTATATGCATGTGATTGGCTCCAAATGGAAAAGCTTCTTTCTCTTTCTCTCTCGTGAGAGCATTTTGTTGGACAAATTTGTGACACCAAATCCTCCACTATAGTTTATTAATATATATTCCCCCACCGGTTAAATAGACTTTGTCTCGCATAGCAAATTAAGATGGTTATTTTAAGAAAAATGATATTCAATTGATAGAGCTTTCCTGCTGTAAAATTTTGAAGGTATCTCTCCGTAAAGGTAGTTATTTTTAATCTAGTCCCTTCTATATAGTAAACTTCTACGAAATTACATCCTTTTTGTAGTGGATCAAATCTAGCTTTTATCCGAAAATAATAGACTTAGGGGGAATAAAAAAAAAGAAATATAATATTGATCTAGCTTAAACAAATAGCAATACTTCCAGAAGAACAGTCACCAGTATCACCGGTATAGGATTAAAGTCATTTACACTATAAATAAAGTAACCAAAATTTCTAAAACCATCCATAAATGATATAAATCGTCCAAATTTCTAGAGTTATTCTGATGGAATCTCTATTTAAACTACCTAGATTTATGCCATGCACGTAGTCTATGTGTTTAAATACTTCCTTTAGATGGTGTGTTAGGTAGCGTGCCATCATCTATTAACTACTGAATCTTTCTCGCCTAGTATAAATATATTAATTTTCTAAATTTTGGAATTATTTGCTAATCTATTTCCTAACGTAAATAGATAAAAACAACTATTGCAAAACTAAAAGAAAATTAGAAAATTTTCAGCAAAGGCTATATATGACCACATGTACTACCCTACATAGAGAAATTATATATCTACTGGTCAGTGTGTCTAGTTCGAAGTCAGGTTAGTAGAATCGTCTATTATTGCGTCAATACGAAATAAGAGAGACAATATTGATTCATTGGTTACAACAACAACAACAAAAACAAAACAAAAAGAAAGAAGAAAGAAAGAAAGAAAAAATGTCATAAGATCTACTATATATATCCCAAACTTATCCCGAGAGCAATATGATAATTACCCATTGAATTATATATACCATTGGATAGTTTTCCATAATATTATATCTCAACTCCACATAAGATTACAAGCATATATCCTTGAACTTGACACTTGGTATACAGCCACGTAGATCCAAAATTAACGAGCATATAAACAAACAAAAAGGAATATATAATTAATTAAGCTTGCCATCACAACTTTAGAGGGAAAAGGACGTCAGCATTCCTATTTATATAAACAAAAAAACTTTGAATATAGTAACAAAAGAAAGCAAAAGTTGGGTGTGTGCATAAAGCTTTAAGCTTTCATAATTGTGAGTGTATATCGTAATTGATGACATCTTTTGCCTCAAAAAGAATATAAGCTTGCAAGTTTGGAGCACGTCTCTTAACCTTTAAATTATTAACTAAACTAATATAATCATCCAAAGGTGTGAATGCAGTCTTTAGAATGCTAGGAATCTTTAATTATATATAAATATTGCACTTGATGAATTGAGTTGGCAAAGGTGTCACCCTAATGTGCTTTAATTCCTGAATATTTTACTCAAACAACTTAATTAGCTTCTTCATGAGCATTGTGATGTTAGATATGTTAAGATCTGTTTTTTTTCCCTTTATTTATTCGATGTAGATTATAACGGAAGTTCTCACGAGCCTTATCCAGGAAGCTAGAGAGAAGGTCAATGAAATTTGGAGTAGACTATGAATATGAAACTTGAAGAACGTACATGCTAAAGCTAGTTAATCGTTTATCAGATACAAATCCTCATAAAGTAGACACAAATCCCTACCAACTGACACACTCTCTCCTACTTTATTAGGATGGTGAGGATTGTGCCACGTAGACGTCAATGAGGAAATCTCCTCCTATGACAAGGATACTCATTAATCTCATATATATATATATATATATGGAGAGGTTCTAATAAAAACCTCCTTAGCCTAAAAACTAAAAACCTCCTTCATCCATTGGATCTAGATGAATCCAATGGCTGGGATTCAATCAAACAGTCAACAGACACATGCATTAATTACCTCAACACAGTGAATCCAGATTCACTACCTCAACGTAACTTGAATCACTGCAGTGAATCCAGATTCACTACGTTGATGTAATTAATGCAAGTGTTTAATGATGAAATTAATACATGTGTCTGTTGACTGTTTGACTGAATCCTAGCCATTGAAATTAATACTATAGCTTAGGCGTTGAGGGATGTACTGGCAATATAAATGCTTAGATGGACTCATTCAAAATATGAAGGATATTAGGGGACTAATATCGAAAAAAAACCCTTGAAGATTTTCATCTTGATGGTAATCAATGATGCGTTGAAATTTGCATGGAAAGAGTAATCTATAGGTGTTGTCTAAGCGTTCCACGTCACTATGGTGCTTGATTATAGTGTATCGATATCAAAGAAATAACTTATGTGTCATCAATGTCGCCCGTGCAAGGAAAATCCCTATCATTTGCTTGCCATCATTTTGCAAATATAGCCAGAGTACATAGGCTACTTATGTTCTATGTATACGGGTTAAATAATTTACATCTATTGAACACGGTTTCTACGCTTTTTTGTACTATTTGCATTTCGAAGCAGAAATAAAATCTTATTTTATATTTCAGACTCGCTCCATGTTATTAATCAAGATTTTTATTAGGGCATGTTTGTTTCGAAAAAAAAAAGACCGAAAGTGGGGGAAAAGAATGTGAATTTTGATGTTTTCCTCTATTTTCAGAGGTTTGGTTCGTCAAAGCTATAACCGAAAGTGGGGGAGAAAATGAGTTGTCACCATATTATTGGTTGATGTGAGTAATTTTTGATGTTTTCCTCCACTTTCCTTGTTTAGGTTATTTTCTTGTGTTTGGTTCATTCTTAAAAGTGGGGGAAAATAGATGAGATGAGATGAGTTGTCATTATATTATTGGATGATGTGACACATATTTAGAAAAATCGATTTCCTTGTTTTTTTGGTGAATAGGGATGGAAGGAAATTTTAATGAGATGTGATGAGTTGTCACCATATTATTAGATGATGTGAGTAATTTTTAAAGATGATAGAAAATGAAGAAAAGTAGGGAAAATGAGTTAGATGAGTTGATTGATGTGACTCATTTCTTGTGTTTTTTTTATTTTTAAAAGTATGAAATGAGATGTGATGGGATGAGTTGTCACAATATTATTGGAGGAAAATGAAGAAAGTGAAGGAAAGTGGATTTTGGAAAGTGGGGGAAAGTGAAAAAGTGAAGGAAAGTGGGTTTTGGATTCCGGAGGAAACGAAACAAACAACCCCTTAGCGTGATATTTTATTACTAGAGAAACCCATGTATGTGTAATCGAGTATAGTTTAAATTTTTATTTATTTATTTTAGCGTTAAGATGTATTTAGTTCGTGTTTATAGGCGAAACAAATTTAGGATCCTGTGTGATTACACCCAGGTTTCTTACACAATATGCAAGACTAAGGGGGTGTTTGGTTCAATTTCTAGAAATTATAAGAAATGTTTTCCACCCAAAATATGATTTCCTTGTATTTATTTAAAAAATTATAGGAAAAGTTTTAAGAAGTCAAAAAGTACCAATTTTCTTTTTTTTTACTTTGCTTGTTTGGTTCAAAACAAGAAAATAGCTCATAACTTTATAGAAAATGGGTATGGGATGTGTTTTGTTGATTAAATAAGGAAGGTGTCAGATTTCTGTTGATTTCCTCTCATTTTGAGAGGAAATTGCTTTTTGTAAAATTTGGTAGTTTTTGATATTTTATAGAAAATATTTCTATAATTTTTTTTGTTGAATCAAACACAATTTACAAAAATCTATAGAAAACTTTTAATTACAAAATTGTCATTGTCAGATATTTTAAGAAAAGTTTTCTTAAAAAATGTGCAACCAAGCAGCGCCTAAAACTAGTCATCACTCGCCATGGCCCATGGGGTATTTTTGATTCGTATAAGCCGGTTTTAAAATATGTATTTTAAAATTAAATTACTAAAACGGTAATCATTGATATTAGAATATTCACAAGTTGGCAGTAGATATAAGTAAAATGATTTTTTTTAAATGTTACTCATTTTATATATATAATACATTACACCACCAGAGTAAAGCTGTTGTAAGCTCTAAGTGGATAATATCATTCGTCCACCAACTTTTTTATGTATTACATTTTCTTTGAGAATCTTGTTTGCATATGATACATGTCAGGACTCACATCTCAATTGTAACATTTACGTGTGTTACATGCAAATACGAATATCAAAATAAATCTAATATATAAAAAAAATTAATGAATAGAATCTTTAATCAACTTAGTTTATTCTAGCATGAATTTTTAATCAACATAAGTTTATTCTAGCTTTATTTTACTACACTATATTCATTCAAGTTCAATCATACTACACTGATATCATGTGTGCATAAAAATAATAATTGCGACTTTGGTATTTACAATATAAAATAGAAAACAACAAAATATAAGGTAATTAAATTGGCTGGCCATTAATTTCCACTAATGTGCAATTAAAGAGCTAAGTACAGCTGCCAGGTTCCAAACAGCAGTGCACCACGTGCTTTTGCTCCCAGTGTAAAGGCAGTGGGACCCACCTACTGAACTCTCCATTAGGTGCTCGCCACGTCACCCCAAGCAAAGCAGTATGCTCCCTCGACATATCAACGTGTTGCCGACAGGTGCACGTCATCATCTTAATAATGCTAAATAAATTATATACTAATTAAATTAATTAGTGTTATATTGGGATTCTACTTGAAACGGTTTATGATTACATGTGGGTGTTAATTGCATTTAGGAGGTGTTTGGCAATCTGAAAGTGAATTTAAAATATGTAAGTTAAATTTTTTTTACAAATGACTTTTACATTCATGTCAGCACGCAAGTGAAATACAGTGTTTGTTTGAAAAATTAAATTATTATCGAAAGTGCAATGTGAAGATGAAGTGGCAAAATAAGATTAATTAGAAAATATAATTAACATCATTTAATTAAATTAGTTACTCTTTTTTCACTTTCATGTGACTTCACCACTTTTTTAGGGGAAGTCAAAATTGCATTAAGGAGGTGTTTGTTTGCATGCAAGTGAAAGATGAAAATGAGAAAGTTACTCTCATTTAACAATTAAGGTGTTTGTTTTTATGTAAGTGGTTATGAAAGTGAGATGCAAGAAAGTTGTCACATATGATTTAATGCAATTTTGACTTCCCCTAAAAAAAATGGTGAAGTCACATGAAAGTGAAAAAATATAACTAATTTAATTAAATAATTTTAACTATACTCTTTAATTAATCTTATTTTGTCACGTCATCTTCACATTGTACTTTCGATAATAATTTAATTTTTCAAACAAACACTGTATTTTATTTACATGCTGACATGAATGTAAAAGTCATTTACAAAAAAAATAACTTACATATTTTAAATTCACTTTCAAATTGCCAAACACCCCCTAAATCTTATGTGACAACTTTCTTGCATCTCACTTTCATAACCATTTACATGAAAACAAATACATTAATTGTTAAATGAAAATAACTTTCTTACTTTTATCTTTCACTTGCATGCAAACAAACACCAATAAAATGAGAAAGTGAAAGATAAAAGTGAGAGAAAACCATAGTTATTTTCATTAAATGTATGTGAGTAATGTTTACCGGTACGTGGTAGAGCTGCATAGTGTTTACCAGTACGTGTATTTCTCCAAATATATATGTGAGTAATGTTTACCGGTACGTGGTAGAGCTGCATAGTGTTTAGCTTCGGGACGAGGCATCATGGAATTGTCTATCTTATAGTCCATTTTACTTACTCATATTTGTATCAACTATTAATGATGTCACTCTAATTACTAAAGGCGGACATTGTTAGGGATAATTCTAGAATTTGCTAGCTTTAATGAACTGCAAAATTATATGGGGACACCGTTGAGAGAAAACCATGGATCCGCCATCGATTATGACTATATTTTTTTAAAATAATTTTTTAAAAAATATGAAAGCTAATATCTCATTAAATACATATATGCACATGGCATATGATAATGTATGACATTGGTTGTTCCATTACAGTGCTAATTAGAGTGTACCTGACATTGAACCCCATTAAAAATGTATGTGGGGACATTGTTGAGAGGAAACCATAAATCCACCATTGATTATGCCTATTTTTTAAAAAATAATTTTGGAAAAAGTGTAAAAGGTGAGATCTTATTACATACATATATGTACAGGACAACTGATAATGTATGAGGCTGGCTGTCCCATTATACTGCTAATTAGGTGAGATCTTATTTAATACATATACGCATATGACATATGATAATGTATGACATTGGTTGTTCCAATATTACCGGGCTAATTAGAGTGTAGCTAACGTGGAACCCTATTAAAATTGTATGTGAGGACACTGTTGAGAGAAAACCATAAATCCACCATCGATTACGACTATTATTTTAAAAAGAATCTTTGAAAAAGCATAAAAGGTGAGATCATACTACACACATATATATGCACAGGACAAATGATGGAGAAATACACTTCACCTGTTTGCTCATACTATACAGGTATATAACGAATACGGTTGACCACCAACATGTGCGGATCCTTAATTTTGGCCCCTGAAATAAGTTATAATTTCACTACCTCCAACAAGTGCGGATCCCTTCAGTCTCCAGACAACCCGAACCCGATAACCTCCAATCGCCGCGCAAACGCTGCCCACTATCACGTGGGGGCCCCACCGAACTCCAGCCAATTATGGATCCCAAAAATCATGTCACTAGAGGTTCCCCCAATCAATGTAACCGAAACCTCAGAGCATACGTACATACGTACAGTACCATATTCAAAAAAATACACCTGCGGTTTCCATTTAATCACAAAACTGCCACCCTCCCGTTTGAAAAATTTCGGAGGGGGAAGCAGTAAATTGAGAAATCATTGGGATTTAATTGCTTCGTATCTTCTTTTAGATACGGCGCAATCGCACGTAGACGTGATTTTAACGGAAATTATCTTAATTTGGAAGTGGGGGTTGATGATCATGCCTCCTCATTTGTCTACATGCATGGATAATTCTTTCATTCTTTACTTCTTCTTTTTTTTTTTCCTCCCTTTTCCCCAAATTAGTGAAGATTATGGATTACACTTTTTTTCCCCTTTACCTATAAACATTAAAAACATTTTTTAATCAGAGTCTTTTCAAACTACTTCCTAAAACACTACACTAAAATTATGAGGGTCCTTAACGGCTCATTGCTTTTTATGGCAATAAAAATAATGGAAGGAACCAATACTTTTGTGGGTAGCGGTGTAGCTTATTTAATCTCTTCCTTAGAATTATGGAATCCATATTTTCGTCGGGTGGATGTCTAAAAATGTTGCAAAGGAATTAAAGACTACGATGGTGAGTATATATTTTTTTTCTATGATTTTGGTCATGAGAGGGACACAAATGTGACGAGGGGACAAAACCAGGTCTAGCCTACGACCTGAACCTACCTAAGTATTGACATGAAATAGACATTAATGAGCACTTTTAGATCTAGTCGGCATTGAAAAGATGGATGCTTGAAAACCTTACGAGCCCATGACAGAGGCAAACGTTGACACTCCGGTACATGTGCAAATCATGCTGGGCATCGCCTTTTTTTTGAGTAGAAATCTTGATTGCAAAAATGTTTTTGTAATTTGTTAATTTTGATATTAGCTCTGATCGAGTAATAAATGAAAAAGGTTACGTATCTTAATAGACTTTGTATGTGATTAAACCATGCTCATACATCCTCACCCAACACCACTAAAGCCCACTGAAGTCCAACACTACCATTTCGCTGGTTATCATTTTTCTCAAAGGCGATGGTTAAGAAAAAAAGAGATGGAACCATATGATGTGCAATAAGTAGCAAGCTTAATGTTAGATAAAAGTCAATGGTGGACGTTTTATTAGGAAAGATTCAACATCATTGGCAACTAATATAATGAGGTGACTAAGAGCACATGATCATGTCCTCAATTATCTCAACAAGCTACCAAACACCGAAGGAATCACAAAACCATCGCCTTGGACTCATTTAGGTTTGTTTTGTTTTTGAGGGAGAATTTGTCCCTTTCGAAGGCCCTACTTGTTCCTAACCCCAGAAAGCAAATCCGAAGTCTCATTTTGTTTTATTTTTAAGTCCATCTACTTCTAAAATTGTTCGTAAACCCAATATACTCACATAGTAACTTATTTTTAAACTCAACTATAGCATCTTAAATCCAAATATAACCTTTTTCTAACGGCTAAATCCGAATATAGCTACTTAAAACAATTAAAACAAATTTCTATAAAAAATTTTAACATCCCAGATCCAAATATAACTACTTACAATAAATATAAAAACTCAGACATCACATAACAATCGAAGCAAAAGCATAGTCTGAAAATAATTCAATACCAATATTTAGATTTAATATTAATTCTGAAAGTTAGTGTGTTCAAAAGATTCATATGTACAGAACTTTGGGTTTGATTTATTAAAAAAAAACTATTTTTAAAAAATAGAGAAATACTAAAGACTAAAAATGATCTACAAAGAGAATAACCCCCCAGTTAAAATTCTGTAGCATATATTTGATGACACAGGGCTCCCTCGAATCCCCAACTTTCATATGCATATTCTTTGAGAAATTAGAGAAAAATTGAGGAAAATAAACCCAAAGATAAACTCTAAAAAGGAAGTAAAAGAGACTGAGGAAAGTTCCCATTTTTGATTGTGGATTGGGGTCCCCACCTCTCTCCTCTTCTCCCAGTGATTGCTTTTTTCCATTTGACCCCATCAAACATTCCTTTCATCAATACTCATCTCTCAATTTCAATCTCTACCCTCTTTGATTCCTTTCAAAGCTCCCATCTTTATTTCCTCTGGTCTTTTTTTTTTGCTCCTCAAGAGCTAAAAATTCCAGCTTTTTCCTCCCTCTTTGATCTTTGTGTTTTCTGTGAGGACTCTTTTCCTGAGTTTTGTCGGAGCTGAAGTTGGTGGGTGAAGAGGGGTTTTCAAGTCTCAAAAGTCTTCGATTACTCACAAAGTTCCAATCTTTTTGCCATCCGTTGCTCTGTTCCTCGTATTCTTGCTTGATTTGATTTGGGTCTTTTTCTCTTTTGACTTTTGAGCTTCAGCTGGAGCTATTTCTGGGTTTCAATCCCTTTTTAAGGCTTTTGCTGAGCATTTGGTGATCTGGGTCGTGTTTATTTTCGAGTTTAGTTTCTGTTGTGAAGAAAGTTGAAGAAGTAAAAATGACCGTAGTGGAAAGGAGTGGATCAAGGGATAGGTTCCCTATTGGGATGAGAGTTCTTGCTGTTGATGATGATTCTACTTGTCTCAAGGTGCTGGAATCTCTGCTGCTTCGATGCCAATATCATGGTTAGCTTCCACTCCTGTTTTAATCTCTTTGAGTTTATTTTATTTTGCAGTTTTCTGTTATGCGTATAAAAAGTTGTCAGCCTTTTTCTTCAGCGAAGCAGATTTCTTTTATTTGATATCATTATCCTAGTAGAGGTCTCTGTTCAGAATTGGAACCCAATTATAAGTTTCTTTATTGGGTTTGAACATCAAAGTCTGAAGAAAAATACCTTCAAACTTTTTTATTTGAAGGAACTGGTCCTCGTTTTAAATTTTTTTTCAACATGGGGTTTTGTAATTTTCCAGTTACAACAACAAATCAGGCTATCAAGGCATTGGAGATGCTGAGGGAGAACAAGGATCAGTTTGATCTGGTCATTAGTGATGTTCACATGCCGGATATGGATGGATTCAAGCTTTTGGAGCTCGTGGGTCTCGAAATGGATCTCCCAGTCATTAGTAAGTCTCTAATTTTGTTTGGTTTTTAGGTATTTGGGACTCTTTGTCAATTGTCATGTTGATAATTATTCCTTGTAATTGTGAACCATCTAATTGTTAGATTCCTAGTCATGTTGTCAATTATTCCGAGTAGTTAGAAGCCATCTAGTTGCTTGCTCTCTGCGGCAAAAACGCAAAGTTATTCTTTTGACTAGAATTAAACCTTACACTGTCTTTGTCATCTTCAAGTTGTCATGAAAGCTTTCGTAGCGGAGGGATTGAGCGAACTTTCTGTCAACACAGTAACATAACAAAGCAATGTAAAATGTAATCTGTCAGCAAATTAGGGAACCTACTTACAAGGACATGACTCTCATGTCTTGTTTTGCTTTGCAGCATAGAGGATTAGCTCACCTGTTATCTTTTCTTTAGTTTGAAGCATCTAGCAATTAGCTTTTGGTCTCAAATACCTTGATGGTGGGCATAAAGTCCTTTCTTTTTTACGTCAAGGGAACCTTATGTTCTCTTTGCCTTTATGCTGTAATACGTATCTTGTGAGAGCTCACTCTCTCTCACATGTTGCTATATTTTACCCTATGCAGTTACCTAGTACCGTGAAATTAAATACACGAGGATCTACTGGTTTCCAATTTGCATTGCCCTTTCTATATGGAGGATTAGTCAGCTTGGGCTATCCATTTAGTATAAAGGATAGCTAATGTTGACACTTTTATTTTATTCTTATCCAATCATAATTAGCTTTTGGTATTATAGTCTCTGGACGGTAGAAAAGGTATCTCATATCTTAGAAGAATCTGATCCTTTATGTTTTCCATTTGTCTCAATTTCTAGCAGTGCTTTAGTAAGTAAATAATATGCAGTAATCACATAATACTTGCGATTGCAGTGCTTTCAGCAAATGGTGAAACCCAAGCGGTGATGAAGGGGATAACCCACGGAGCCTGTGATTATCTTCTGAAACCAGTGAGAATCGAGGAACTGAAAAACATATGGCAGCATGTAATTAGGAGGAAGAAAGTTGATCCTAGAGATAATAACAATTTGGACAGTGGAGATGACTGTGACAAGAATCAGTTGATGAATTCTGAAGGGGGACAGGGTTCACTTGCAAATGGTTCCTCTGATCAAAATAGAAAACTTAATAGGAAGAGGAAAGATCAGAATGAAGAAGATGAAGATGACAGTGAGGACAATTTAAATGAGAATGAAGATTCTTCCACCCAGAAAAAGCCCAGGGTTGTTTGGTCAGTTGATCTACATCGTAAATTTGTTGCTGCTGTTAACCAATTGGGAATTGATAGTAAGAAATATATCTCCTTATTTTCAAGGGCCTTTTTTTCCCTTTCATTCTCTCAGTTTATACTGATGTTTGTTTCGCCTTTTTTTCCCTTTCATTCTCTCAGTTTATACTGATGTTTGTTTCGCTTTATTTCTGATGCAGAAGCTGTACCTAAGAGGATACTTGACCTTATGAATGTTGAGAAGCTCACTAGAGAAAATGTTGCAAGTCATCTTCAGGCATGATTCTGTTCACTCTTTTACTTATTATCTAGCACCTCTTGATTATTAGCCTCTAGTACTTGCTATGAACACTAGTAGGATATTTAAAAAATAATCTGTAGTAACTTTTACCTGTGTGATGCGCAGGATTAAGTAGTATAATGTTATTATGCTCATAAAAACAGTTATAAATGAATGATTAAAATTGGAAAAATTGTAAAGATTCATATCAATTTGAGATGGAGAGAGTATAGAGAAGAAAAATGAATGCCTAGGGGAAAAAGAAAGGATGATTGATAATAAATAAAATGAAAAATCACATAGCCGGTTATTTGGCTAGTGTTCAATTTTTGCTTTATTAGTGTAGTACATAGATAAATAGATAGATAGTATCAGATTGCTTACTCTCGATCTTTCTTGTAAATCAGTTGTAGTATATTAATTTCAAGCATGTCATCTTTTTGCTTAGCTTAGTCCATCTCTGATCTCTGGCCACTGCAACCTAACAAACAACCCAAGAAAATAGCTAAAGTACCTAATCGAGCTAATATAGCAGGTTTTATTTTCACCTATACAAGCTTTGGCTTATTCTATGCCTCTTTTCTATCAAGCTGAACTTTGTATGTTTCAATACAGAAGTACAGGCTCTACTTGAAAAGGCTTAGTGCCGTTGCCAACCAACAAGCTAACATGGTTGCTGCATTACGGGGCAGAGACACCTCCTACCTACCTCTGGGCTCATTGAATGGATATCCAAACTTCAATTCCCTTGTCGAATCTAGACCGCTTCCTAATCGCTCATCTTTTCAACCAAATGGCGCTGTCCCAAGAATGAACAGTTTTAATGGATTTGGACTTCATGGGTTCTCCCTCAACAACACAAACAACCCCATTAATGACGTATCAAAGCTTCAATGTATTGGGCCTATAGTGCAACAACCAAAGGCAATGCAAGAATCAAGCAATAGTTTACTTGGTGGTTTTTCCGGCAGTGGAGTTGCAATTGGTCATTCCAACTCTTTTACCAATTCAGCAGCAAAAATCCCTCATATACCATCACCATTAAGCTCAGACCCATTTGAGATTGGTATTGGCGATTCTTCACATTCCGCTGATCTTAGCAGATGTAATGAGAGTTGGCAAGGTGCTATTCCATCAACATCATATAGTGGCAACACTTTCGCAACAAGTCTTCCCTTTAGTCATAACGATCTTTCTTCTGGTAATATCAGAGAGAATTTATCTCCCATAGTTTCAAATTTGGGAAGCAATGCTCATGATTCCATGATGCAAAATGATAGGCTAGCTAATGTACACAATCAAGCTGGTACATTGGTCACAGCGATGGGTGTCAATGGGGATGCTAATTTATTAAATTTCAGAAGCGTAGGCAATTCTAGCCTCAAATGGGAGGACCCAAGACGAGGTCATATTCAAAATCCCAATCAAATATACAGTTCTTTGTCAAATACTTCGTCATCTGGCATCCGTATAACTGATCAAAATAAAGGTAATCAGAATTTGGGAAATGGATTTTCTAATGATAAAATTGATGTCCCTATCATTAGCCAAGCAAATTTTCGCGCTCCAATGCTTCCACTGGATTCGAAGTCTGATAAGACTGCCGTTGGTGGTCAGTTACATTATAAGGATGAACCCTTATTCGAGGGCATGAAGCTGCCTGGCGGGTTCAATTCTGGTGGTTTTGGCCTTGATGATCTTGTCACCAATGCCATGATTAAACCGGTAAACTTATTTGTTCTTTAGTATGAATCTTTCTGTTGCTTTTTCCCCCTGGTGTTAATAAACATCATATTTTGCCTGTAGCTACCTCTTTGTGCAGCATCCTATATTAATCTAGTTTGCATCTCAGCATCATTCTTTTCATAACTACTGCTATCTTTTGGTTAAATCTGCTGCAGAGCATTTTTCTTACGAATCCTGTTATCTTCAGCTATTCACTTGTTTAAGCTTGTGAATTGTGTGTTTCCAAGGCCCTGAAGAGAAGCACAAGCACCCTTGGTTCACTCGCGAAAGCTTTCATCTAAACAAATTGTCTGTCTATTACTTTTGTTTCCTTCAATTAGTATGCTTGCCGATCTGTTGTTTTATTGTTTAAGTGCATTATAGTCTAGCCAATGTGTTTTTATTTCAATGCGGTCACCACTAACAACATGCGTGCATCATCCTTAAGTTTGCTTTTGCTTGGTCACTGTTGGCTTTTATGCCTTACTAAAATAAGTCAGTTCATTGAATAACAGATGCTTGTCGTTATTTGTCAATAGATGTCTTTCCGTAAATATTTGCTTGAAATGAAGCTATTAAGTTTGTCCAGTTTACATGGTTTCTAGATAAACCAGTCATATTTCATCCACTATCTTTTGAAGAAAACATGCACATCTTGTTGAGTTGTCTAGCCAATTTGTTTTTATTTCAATCCAATCACACCTCTAAAAATACGTGCATCATTGTTCTCTTTATTGTTCCCCTTGAGTTTGCTTTTGCTTGGTTACTGAAGTTCCTGGTTTGGGTTGACTTTTTTTATATTCTTGACTTCCCTCTTACTAAAATAAGCCAGTTCATTGAATAATGGAAGCTTGTCATTATTTATCAATAGATGTCTTTCCATAAATATTTGTTTGAAATTATGCTATTATGTTTGTCCAATCTACATAGTGTCTAGATATACCAGTCATACTTCATCCACCATCTTTAGAAGAAAACCATGCGCAACTTGTTATCTTCACCAGTTCATATTGATGTTAATTGGATCAGGAAGAATCAAAAGTCTCAGGGAACCGATTCAATTTCACACATTTTCAAAGAGAGTAATGATGTGTGAAAAAGAAAGGGAAACAAAAAAAGGGCAAAGGAAAAAAGGAACTTACTAATCTTTGCACAGGGCACAAAGCAAAGCATGATAAAAACATCATTGTGAAAAGATATGATCACTGGCAGCAAATTAGCAATGATTGAATTATTGAATTCTTCAGAACATTTGAACTCTTAAGCACATCAATGTGCGTATGATTGTGACCATCGTCAAAGTTTGTTTTGTGCATCATCAGCCAATCATGCATAATTTTTCAGATGGGGGTAAAAATACTTTCAGAAGATTGTTTATCTTGTGATAACTTGATGGATAATTCTTTTCAATAATTTTGTACGACACTATGCTATCTTTGCTGAAGTCTCATTTTCATATCCTCTTCTTTTCAGGAGTGCGATGACTTTACCTTCATCGATGGTGATATTGGATGCAACGATCTTTATTCCCTTGGAGCTTGCATGTGAAACACCTTGTTTCTTAGGAGTAGTTCCTATTTGGATGTCATATTTGTTCTTGAGAGCTGCTGGAGTGATGTATAGCCTGTAGAGAGTTGTTGGAATTTTAACGAACATTGAAGTAAACAACCGCCTTCTAATTTGAGGATTAGTATAAATTGTATGTAATAAGTTATCTTAGCTTGTTTTTTCTTGAAGTCAGCCATGAAAGATCTTTTTTCATATACTGGATATTTGTTTGATATGATCGGGACTTGATTCTTGCTGTTTTCTGAAATGTTATTTCAGGTAACAGCTGAACTCTAAGTAGATATTCCTGAAGAGTTTGTCACGACTTCCATTTTATTGAATTGTTACTTGCTGTTTGTACCGATACATTATTATATTTCTACTGACATTAGATATTGTTTTGGGTTAATTTTAGAAAACCTGCGACCTCGTCTATGGCGATGAAATTGGAATTCAAAGATCTTGCTGAATACCAGTAGAAATAAGCCATAAACTGCCTCCTCTTCTTTGAAGATTCCTCATCTTCAATCCTCTACATTAGATGTCATGCCTTGAAACAGAAATGGAAGATAGATATGGGGTGCGCGATAGTGGCGATCCATGTACTAGATAAGCTTCACGCATGTGTCAAGTCTGGCACTTGATATCACATATCATTTTCATAAATTAATAGAAGTTCTGGCACTTGATATCACATATTATTTTCATAAATTAATAGCAGTTCGAAGTCACTATATATAAACAATATTATTTTCTACTGTCATTTTCGGAGGCGTGACATTAGATCACAATCCAACCAACATTAAAGGTCAATGTTGACGGTTTCTGCCATCTGATGGGGAGCTGAGCCACCTTTGAGAACTGACCCAAGACCTATTGAGCGTCGGTGGAGGAAGAATTGTGTGCAATCTTTGATTTGTATTTTGACGTGCTAGATTCTTGTGTGTTCTGTGAGATTTATCTTTACACAAAATAAAGTTGAACGCTTGACTGTGTTTGCAGGAGAAGTAGAACTCTAGTGTTCTCAGACAATTATGAATCGAACATGTTTTGGATTTTCTCTCATTTTTCACGGTATGCCCACAATGTAAGTTTTACAATAGCTTAGTGCGTACGGTTCTTACAAAGATATGTTGTATCTCTCTTTCGATTACTTTCAAAAGGTACAAATGTCATCAGCAAAACTGAAATCATATCATGTTCACCATTTTTACTGTAGGTTGAATCCTTTGAACTGTTTGACAATTTAAAGAATTTAATTGATGAAATATGTCGCTCCCCGCAATTACTGGTCAGAACATTCTCTATACACTCACTTAATTGATCCATGGCATAGTTACTTATATGAATTTATTGTCGTACTGGGGGTTTTGCTCTAAGAAATTGGTTTCCAAAACAAGGTTAATTTTCAAACTATAGGTACTATTGTATATGTTTTTTTTAACGAAGTCCCTTGCGGGCCAGTGCTTCAAAAAGAAAAGAAAAGAAAAGAAAACCATTGAAGAGATATTAGAAAAAGCTTGCTAGACTGAACATTAGTTAGTTTTCATTAATCTTGCATAAGTTTAAACTACTTGAAAAATGAAAACCCATGCTTGAGCCTTATAGATGCAAGTACTTGCACGTTCAAATAAATCAGGTGTCGGTTTAATCACATTTATCCTGCTTTGGTAAGTTTAGTTACATAGTTGTTCTTATCTGTCGGTGTCTTTGATTTTGATCAGGGAGCCATCTCCTGTGATATTGGTGTTCTTGCAAGAGAGTTTATGGGTAATATTGGTACAATTATCAGAATGATAATGTTTGGTACAATTATCAGAACATGCATGGCTCTCTTCCTTTCATCCTTTTTTCGTTCTCTCGTTCCTTCTTGAAGTAAAAATTTTCTAAATGAAGCTGAGCTACCTCATAACTTATGCGAGTAGAACAACCTCGTTTACTTTATTTTCTATATGATCATTTACTAGAATCTCATGCTCCCTCACGTCATTGATTCATTGACGAATCTTTGAGGTCCGCGTGATATTGATCTATCCAGCTTTGGATTATCTCCATTTCCTGTTTCCTTTGTTCAACAAGCCATTTCGGGTCTTCTTTCGTGGCAGATCTAAAGTCCAAATGGTGAGCCCCTGAAAATGCAGGAAAATTCTGTAAACAAACAAGTTGGTGGATTGCTGAGCGTACTTCAAAATCCATTAAAACAGCTGGAGGGATCAAAATAGAATGTGTTATAATTGGTGCATTTTGATCTCAGAGGTTTCCGAGTCAGTATGAGTGTTGTCATTTTTAGGCGTTATGAGAAAATAAAAAGCTACTACTTGCCTTCTTCTGTCACGAGCGCGGTGATGCTGGATGATATTTTCTCCAAAACTCTGCAATTCAAATCCAAGAAAAACATCAGCGGCCAGCAGAATGACAGTGACTTTTTTTGGCGCGTGAAAGAACTATGATTGATTCCAGAGATTAAGGTGACATTTTCAAATCTTACCCTCCTCTGCTCCAGGGATCCCTCATCCCATTGGAGAATATGATGTTGCTTCCATAACGCTTGAGAACCTGTTTGATTTTCTGTTTCCCAAGAATCAAGCCGTCTCGATTAATATGTGATATCGTGTGAAGTGTACTTTCTTTTATCTTTGAGGTCTGTGAATGATGAATTGCTCAAAATACAATGAAATAAGAAGTCACGTA
Organism: Asparagus kiusianus; assembly: GCA_022839385.1. Lineage (NCBI taxonomy): Eukaryota > Viridiplantae > Streptophyta > Magnoliopsida > Asparagales > Asparagaceae > Asparagus > Asparagus kiusianus. Next base: position 126,602 of record BQKN01065191.1, read on the forward strand.
CATAGCCACCAAACTCTGTGGTGATCCAATGGGGTCTTGGTCGAACTCCATACTTTTGCACGCACTCCTCTTCAAACTCTTTAGAGTTGTAAGTCGACGGTGGGAACATGCTTTTGTTAGAGACTGTCATCGGCATGACCATCTCTGTGCATGCCTAAAATTTTTGCATTGGATGTTAGTACAGGAAAAGGATTTCTGATCCCTTTATCATTTTTTTTTCTCGTTGTTACTTATATTATTTATTCAGACAATTCTGCGATTGATGAGGCGCTGATATGAATATGCTGGATATTCACAGGTACAGTATTTTTACCTGCCAATCCCAACCGTCAAGTCCATGAGCATCGTTTCCATTTTCTACATCAAAGCATTGGTGAGTACCAGAATAGTTGTAATAAAGGCTCGCCGCTGAAAAGACTTTGGTGAGCTTGTTAGTCCCTGCCGGAAACCCATCAATAATCTTGCACATCTTCATATCAAAAAGCAGCAATATATTAGCCACGATTTCATTTCATATTTTGTTATCACGACTCGTGCATCCAAAATTTGTTATTATAATTTTTCCCCTTTTTTGGAATACCATTACAAGAATGAGTACCTCTTTGATAGGGTATGCTGGCAAAGGCGCCATGAAATCTGCTTTGGTAGGGTAATCAACCATTGCTGTATATGTAAATGCTGTCGATAGCCAATCACGAACGGAATACACTGAGTGAAGTCTCCTGTTACATAGAAATTATCTTTAATTTTTTCACTTGATTATTCTGAATTGATAACAAAATGTGCTATAGAGCATACATAATTTTTTTTAGCTCAGAGAATCAATTTCTTAGCAGCTGTATGTTGTGCTATGGACTTTAATTTTGGTAAAAATTCGTCTCAGTATTACCAAATTTCTCTGCAACCACTTAACTGCATTACGCGTGATTTGTCGCCTTCATTACTTTTCTGCAACTACTTAATATGTCTCTCCTTTTGTTTTGTTACAATGGCGAGGCAAAAAACTTCTTATAGTTAATGAGGAGGGCTCTTTTAGAAAAGAGGGTTACATAATTGTTGTGCAATTTTGGCTTAACACAATTGGTTTTTCTGTTTCTTCTCTTTGAAATTTCATCTCGATTGCAAATGCCATAAGGTCTTCTTCTTAAGATAATAAAAAGTATATGACTATTTACATCTACTATAAAATGTTCCCTATTCTGATTCTTTTTTTGTACATGAATCCTTTTTCTCCATTTCATTTGCTACTGAGGAGAATAGTCCACTGATATATGCCACTAGATGTAATTCCGACTTTTTCTTTCTGCAAACTGATCCTGAGACAAATACATAGTCACATACAAAAGCAAGCCTAAGATTAAGACAGACCTCTAACAGAAAATAGGAGTGTTAATGGAGATGGTTGAACTCAAGGCGGACCTTGAGCTAAGCCGATAAATCAGAAATACATACCTATAGATACCCTCCAAAAATACATAGATACATACGTTCATGTTTCATATATGCATCCATTTGCTAGTTTATCTATTGAAAATGCATCTTCTTATCAAATGCACATCATTATCATAGTGATGGTGCTTGGTTGAAAGACTTTTGAAATGAATGTAGTATTACATATCCAAATTTTATATTTTAAGGAAAATATAAAATTTTATCGTTAAAAAAATTTGGTTGATCTACCATTCAGATTTTGTTCGAAAATTTTCAAAAACCAGCCTAATGAAACTATAAACTATGTCTGTCCAATTAAGTTGTTGTGGTCCTTGGTCTCTGTAGTCTGTTCAGTAGTTAGTCAGTAACGCCACTTGAGAATGCTAATAAATAGAAACACTTCGTCAAGGACAAGAAAACTGAAGAGGTATATGCTAAAGTTTAAAGAACAGAATCAGAGACAAAGAAACAAGGACCAAGCCCAGATTTTCAAACATAAGACGGTTTAAATTTTAAGATATAGCAGTTCATTAAACTTTACTTGCAAGTCTTGAAGGTTTTGCTCAGCTTCAGTAGCCCATCCTTTTGTGCTGCAACTGCCATAAGTTCATCCCAGCTCCCTTTAATCACCTCGTAACAATTGTTGCTCTCCTCCTACCACCATAAATACGTCGAAAATTTATAGGACAAAATAATATAAATATGACGATAAATAAATGGTGCAATTTGAGTACTAGAAACTGACTCTAGCAGGCTCGTATTCAATCCCCTTGTAATAGATTATAGTCCCATATTGTAGTCATATTAGCATTTTTTGGACTGTTCGGTTTTCAACTGTTTGTACTGTAGAATTTTTTAAAATTTTATTTTTTAAAGTTGTAGCTGGATACTTGGATGTTTTATACGGTATCATAAAGTTAAGTGACTTAACTGCAGAAAGTTACAGTTAATGAACAAACTACAGGGCAAAGGTCCTTTATAGTGAAACAAGGTACATATAATAATGAACAGTAAGTTTAATCTCAGACCTTATAGTCTTGAGACACAGCATCATAGAAGCTACTCCATGGAGTTATGTCATCAAACTGCAAGATAGGCGCTGATGATGCCAAGGCCCCAATTGCTATATGAGGATATTTCATCCTGAACCATGCAGCCAACACTGTGGACAGAGGAAAATGCAAGAAGGTTGTATTAGAAAGATCAAAACTACGATAATTTAGATTCCAATTCTGAGTATGACAAAGAATTTTCACATGACGGTTCATCCGAATCATACCCTATCCTAACAATAAGACACAAAGCGATATGACCATAAACTAACCTTATGAAATTGATTTCAAGATTAAACTAATCATATAAAATTGATTTCAAGGTTAAAGCAATATGACCATAAACTGGATAGCTGGTACACCAAGAAGTATCTAAAGAACTATTAGAAGTACATAAAAGAAACTCACTTCCTCCATAAGAGCCACCAAAGACGACAACAGGAGAAGCCTCTGCAGACAAATTCTGCTTCAGACTCCTAATAAGCACCGCGTAATCAGCCAGAGCCTGCGACGAGCTCAAGTACCCCAGCTTCTCTGCGGACTTGTGAGAATCCTTGCCAAATGGCAATGACTCCCCATAAAACCTATGCTAAAACAAAAGGAAAACTATAGAAAACTAACTAATTAATACCACAGTAATTTCACATGCAATTCTTTTGTATATATATACCTCAATGAAGACTAGAAGAGCTCGAAATTTTGGAGCTATGTCCATCATGAACCCTGTATTGGATGCAAACCATTCGATATCGCCTTCGTTGCCCGTGTAGACGAAGATTGGTGCGGCGTGGGTTGGGCCTTGATCCCAAAAGGTTGAGTTGATGAGGTACTTTTGGTAGAAGATTTTGTATGAGTTGGGCTTGAAAGTGAAGTGGTCTAGTTGCTGAGGGAAGTAATGAGCAGTGTAAGGGAGCTTGGAATTTTTGCTGGTGGTTTTGGTTGAGGATTGGGCTAGTGATGGCTGTGGTGCCCTTGGGAAGAAGGTGGGCAATGAGAGAGATGAGTTTATTGAGGAGATGACTAGAATGAAGAGGAGATGAGGGAGAAATGAAGTTGGAGTCATCTTTCTCTCCTCCTCCTCCTCCTCCTCCTGGTCTAAAGAGCGAAGTGGTATGTATTATAATATAATGTCACAGGCCGGCTTGAACATTCTTGATAAATTTGGAGTTTTTGGGTAAGGTGGGCAACTCTCCCCCATAATCAGTTTTAGACTGAACTGGTTCAGTTTTAGACCGGAGGAGGTGAACCAACTCTAAAATGGTTTAAAGCCAAAACCCGGCTCGACGAACGAAATCAACTTAAGTCCTAGTCTAGTTATTTGTCAAATTAGAGTCATGACTCTCACCGGCCACGCATTCAAACGGGCTTGGGAAGTGATTGCCGCTAGGTGAAAAAACTTCAATTTTTTAACAGGTGTTTAAAACCTTGGTCCAAATCACGATAAATTAAGACGCATTTAACACGAACTTTAGACAAAATACAATAATGTAAGATTGTCAAGATTTGATCCATGAAAATTGACGCTGAACCTGCAGAGGCGTGGCAAGATGTCAAATAATAATTCTCTACCTTCATCACAACTTTAAATTTAAGTCCTGAAGACCTGGTCCTTGTCTTTGCTAGTATTTTGTTTGTTTCGTTGGATTCTATTGATTTCCTTGTGTGAACTCTGAATACTAAAAAGGATATGAGTGGAATCTAAAAACATAATATTTGGAGAGGGGAGAGAGAATATTTGTCGTAGGTGCTTATCTGAAACTGCAGTGGCAAATTGTTCGTTGGGATGTAGCCCTTGAAAATTGAATGATTCTTGTGTTTTCATTTTGGACCGTTCTGCAGTCTGCTTCAAATGCTCGTGAATGGGACCGAAATTGCTAATTACTTAATGCTTTGTTTTAGCAAACCTTACGTTTTTTGTTTTTGTTTTTTGGGTCCTATTCAAGTGTTTTTTTAGTGACTTTGTTGGTTTTAAGCAAGTACCTTGGTAGAGTGACAAAGGGAAATTTTGGTAAAGGAATGAGTGACCAAGACAAACAAGATGATAATAATTGGGAAAAATTTGCAAAATGGACCTATTTTGCTAAATATTTAGCAAAACAGACCTTTTTTTGACCAACATGTCATAAAGAGGTCGATTTTACAAAACAGACAATTCGAAACATACGGGACTAGTAGTCCCGTATGATTTAATCCCCATTAAATCATACGGGACTACTAGTCCCGTATGTTTCGAATGGTCTGTTTTGCAAAATCGACCTCTTTATGGCATGTTGGCAAAAAAGATGTCTGTTTTGCTAAATGTTTAGCAAAACGGTTAGTTTTGCTAAATATTTAGCAAAATATGTCTATTTTGCAAATTTCTTCTAATAATTGATGTAGCAACAAGAACTAGAAATTGAAATATGAGGATATATACAGTTTGTTAAAGGAGAAAAGGATATGAGTCATATGACGACTGTTTACTTAATAAAAGGATATGACAAATCGATAACTCGTCAATTACGGTGCAAAGTGACTACTCAAATAGGAATCATACGAATGGAAAATCATTTGGTATGTGGAATTCTTTGTCCCTGCTAGATGGCTCCAATCATGAATTCACGATGAGTGGCTTTCGAGAGTCAAAACATCAAATCAAAGTATGACATTATCTTTCGAGTAATTAAATAGAGAATTAATGGGCTGTTTGTGTAATGATTAAGGAGCAGATGGTACCAACGGAAACTCACGTGGAAGTTTTGCAACAATCACATGAAGCGTGAAGGGAGTTGAGTTGTGTTTGAGTATCTCTTGCTAAAAGTTGCCATGTTTTTTCTATCCTTCAATGGACCACCTTAGTTTTCTGACATCCGAGACCGAAATTATGATGCAGTGCAAGAAGATTTATAATATAACATCGATCAAATTCTAGCACAGGCACATAAGAAAAGAAAAGTAAAACAGCTCGATTTGGACCTGTGAGATGATATCTCATTCTCAAGAGACGTGTCAGAATATAAAATTATAAAGCTTGGTTATCATAGTTTCAGGATTCTGGTATAGCCAGAGGAGCTTTAAGATACTCTCACTTTTTTTCTCTCAAAAAGATACTCTCACTTTTTGTCAAGAGATGGGAATCTAAAAACATATAATGTATTCTACCAAACCAAAATTTAACAAGAGTTGACCCTACCTCGTCACAAGTCAAGCATCCTACCAAACTTTTTGGTAAGTTTTTCCTTGAAAGAAGAACTCTTTGTTACTTAGCCAAAGGTTCATTTCTTGAAATACAAAGTTCATTATGCCCTTTGATAAATTTGTAGAAAAGTCCTTGAAACAGGAGTCAAATTGAAAACCAATTGGAGAAAGATGAGCGCTGGTCCTTTGGACGATGACAAAGAGAAGGATGAAGACACGACGATGGCTATGATGACTTTTATCTATATAAATCCTCACCCCACAGCGGATGGACTATTCAAGCGGGCCTAATCATTGACATGGCCCTTTTGAGGTGGGGGTCCTGTCTCCGGTCCTTTTCTTGATCCACTCGAATAATGAAGGAGAGTGTGAGAGCCCAGAAAGGGATGAAGGAAAATGATATATAACCAATATTCGAAAAATGACATGTAGACAATATACCCTGGGGACCCCAAAGGCCCCGTCTTTGATTTGTATTTGAACGATGAAAAATATCATGGCATTTCTTTGATTTTTTTTTTCAAGTTAATTTAACGTCCAAGTTCTGATTTTGCTCTGTATATATCTATGTGCGCTGGGAATGTGTTGAAGAAATTTCTTCTGTGTGGACGAATATATTGGGAGGACGTGAAAGCCCCATTAATTTGTTTTATAATTTTATAAATAATAACTAAATGATTAGATGGGAGAAAACAGAAGTTAGGGAGATGAGGAGGACTTTACTCCGCCATAATTCTTTCGTTGTCGGGAGCCAAGAAAAATTTCAATTGTATTTCTGTGAATAACTGTTTAAGTTAAAAATTTTGAAGTTCAAGTTAAATAGTTACAATTTACTAAACAATTTGAAGTGGCTTAGTTGTAGAAAATCACATTTTAATAAAACTCAACTAAACATGTGACAAACTCAATATAACAATTAACAAAACTTCAGATCTATGAAATGCCTCAATTAGTTACCTGTCCATGCCAAACAGTATCTTCATCCGTTCAATATGTGACATAACCTTGATCTTATTCTCTAATAGAGCGAAGTCAAGCAGACCATGGAGATATGAAAAGAGTGGAAAGTAAAAAATAAACTGTAAAAAATAGAATAAAAAATGTATGAACTCTCTTGTAGCCTTGTTAATTTTAGTGTCAGCACCACGTTTCATTGGTCCCGTACATAGGTGACTCTAATATTTGTATCTTGCCGTTGGCTTGACCTTTTGAGGGGGCAGTGTTGGATTTGATCTAATAAATCTAATTATGGGCACATATGATTAATCATTATGTATTGCTATCTTTCAGGATAACCCACTAAAGTGATCAATTAATTTGGGTTAATGGGTATTTAAATAAGTCATGGGGTTATATGTGCAGATACCAGGTTGTAATTGTGATTTGTTGAGGGGCCAAATTGTAAAAGTACAACACCTATAAATAAAGAGTTATGGTCCCTAATCTAGGGTTACAACATTCTCTAATTCTCTTCACCCCATCTAAGAGAGAAATTCGGCTTAAGAGAAAACCCTAAGGTTAGAAGATCCAAAACCCAAATCAAGATCAATCAATGGATTCAGGTATAAACTTCCGCTCTTTTATGTTTCTTTTAATCTCTTTGAATTAATCATGGCTATATGGTTTTTTAGATCTCAAGTTTTAGATCTAACAAGTGGTATCAGAGCCACCTTTGATTAATTCTTAGGGATTTAAGCTTTAAAATTAGGTTTTTGATCTTAAATCTCTGGTTTTTTGGATGAGATATGTTCTCGGATGAACAGTAATGATCGGATGAACAGTAGCGAATTTTTATTCCGGGTGAACATTAACTGAAAAAATCGCGGTGAACAGTAACTTTTTGGAAGAAATTGGATTTTTCTTCGATTTTTCTTCAATTTTTTTGGGGATCTGGATCAAGAAATGATCTTTTGCTTTTCCAATTCTGGATCTGGATTTGAAAGATAAAATCGAGGAATTTTCGGATTATTTGGGTTTGGTCTTCAGTCCCATGCTCCTCGCCGGTGAACTTCGCTGGCAGCCTCGCCCTCGACTCCGACGGCGGCGGCTGCATCAGGAAACCCTAGGGTTTCGACCTTTGGGTGAAGGAGCAATGGCGGTGGGGGTTTCAGTTTGAAACCCTAAGGGTTCGTGCGATTAATCGTGGCGAAAATTAAGGACCGAACTTCGCGTTTGGTGTAAGGTGAGCATCGCGCTCAATTTAACGAACTTCGCGTTCGTTCTCATGTGAGCCTCACGCTCAACTCAGGTGAGACTCGCACTCAAGTTTAACGAACCTCGCGTTCGTTCTCAATTTTAACGAACCTCGCGTTCGTTCCTAAGGTAAGCCTCGCGCTCAACGAACTTCGCGTTCGTTCTAAGGTGAGCCTCGCGCTCAGTTCAAGTTGAGCCTCGCGCTCAGTTCTAAGGTGAGCCTCGCGCTCAGCGAACTTCGCGTTCGTACTAAGGTGAGCCTCGCGCTTAATTTAAGTCGAACCTCGCGTTCGTTCTCAGGCGAGCCTCGCGCTCGATTCAAACGAACCCCGCGTTCATTCTCAAATCGAACCTCACGTTCTTTTATCAAACGAACCTCGTGTTCGTTCATTTTCAGACGAACCTCTCGTTCGTGCTTAAGTGAGTCTCGTACTCAATACAGTCGAACCTCGCGTTCGAAATCAAGCGAACTTCGTGTTCACTATGGTTAAGCCTCGGCTTTTTATGGGTCCACTTTGGTATACTTAATTTATTTAATTAAGTTATGGGCCCTAATTAAGCTATGAGACCCTAATTAAGTTTTTGGAAATTCAGTTGATTTAAATTAAAATTTTTAATTTAAATCTATTTTGGTAGCTAATCAATTATTTGATTCAAATATTATGACACTAAGATATTAAGGTTGTCTCTCACTCTAATTGTTTAATTGAAACAAGAAGTTGCCAAAGTAACCTCTCTTATGTAGATTGTTCATGAGGAATGTGAGATGTTTGTGTGTATGCTTTCGTGTAAATATTTAATCGGCCCAAAGGAAGGTTAATATTTATTTAGACTGTATACACATCTGCGATGATAAACGTGTGATAATTATAAGGTTTACATGTGAATAATGAATCGATCCAAAGATAGTTTCATTATTTGACATGAGTTATTGTCAGTGTTTGATCATTGCAACAAGATATCACTTACAAGTTAATATTACTGTCCAAAGACTTGATATTAATGTTGTGCCAGATATCTTGAGATGGGATTTTGTCATTATTTAAATTTTATTGATTACTAAATATGGTTATTGATGTGAGCATCTTTGGTTTTACTTTAGCTAATGCATCTGCTGCAACAATTTCTGCTAACATCAACTCAATTCCCATGCTAAATGGGACAAACTTCAAGGTTTGGAAAGAGAACATATTAATTGTTCTTGGCTGCATGGATCTAGACCTTGCATTAAGAATTGAACAACCCCAACCTCTCAATGCGGATAGCACTCCTGATGCAAAGAAGGAATATGAGAAGTGGGAGCGTTCAAATCGCATGAGTCTTATGATCATTAAGCTCGGCGTTCCGGAAGCCTTCAGGGACATAGAATCCGAAGGGATTACTAAGGCTAAAGATTTCCTTGCCGAAATTGAGAAGCGTTTTGTGAAAAACGATAAGGTAGAAACAAGCACGCTTTTAGCTCGCTTGATTTCGATGAAGTATAAGGGCAAAGGAAATATCAGGGAGTATATTATGGAAATGTCTCATATTGCTTCAAAGCTTAAGGCACTTAAACTTGATCTTTGTGATGAGTTATTAGTGCATCTGGTTCTGCTATCTCTTCCTGCACAATTCAATCAATTTAAGGTCAGTTATAACTGCCAAAAGGAGAAATGGACTCTAAATGAGCTTATTTCATACTGTGTGCAAGAGGAAGACAGGTTGAAGCAAGATAAGACGCAAAGTGCTCATTTGGCCTATGCCTCTAAGGATAAGGGCAAGAAAAGAAAGAATGATAATGAAGCTACTAAGGGTCCAGTTCAGAAGAAACAACATAAGGATAATCAGGGTTGTTTCTTCTGTAAGAAGCCTGGACATGTAAAGAAGGACTGTATAAAATATTACGCCTGGCGTGATAATAAGGGTACGTTCCTTACTTTGGTCTGTTCTGAGGTTAATTTAGCTTCAGTACCTAGAAACACTTGGTGGTTAGACTCTGGTGCTACTACTCACATAAGTGTTTCTATACAGGATTGCCTGAGCTACCGAAAGCCAAGTGATGTTGAAAGACACATCTTTGTGGGCGACGGTCAATTGGTAGATGTGGAGCAATTGGGCATTTTAGGTTGCTATTAGGAACTAGTTCTTATTTGGACTTAAAAGATACTTTTGTAGTACCGTCTTTTAGACGGAATTTGATTTCAGTTTCTGTATTGGACAAATCAGGTTATTCTTGTTCATTTGGAAACAATCAATTCAGTTTATCTTTTAATTCAAATGTTGTGAGAACCGGTTATTTAAGTACTTATGACAACCTATATTTGCTTGATACAATTGCTTCTTATAATGAAACTTTGCATGCGGAATCGCGTGGTACTAAGCGTAAATTAAATAAGAAAAATTCAGCGTCATTATGGCATAAGCGCTTGGGTCATATCTCAAAAGGTAGAGTTGAGCGTCTTGTGTCTGATGGCATTTTGGATTCACTTGATTTTTCAGACTTCAACGTATGTGTTGAATGTATCAAGGGAAAACAGACCAAAGTTAAGAGATTAGGTGCCAACAGATCTTCGGATGTCTTAGAATTGATACATACGGATATTTGTGGACCATTCCCTACGGCATCCTAGAATGGTCAATAATATTTTATATCATTCATAGACGATTACTCACGTTATGGGTACCTATATCTCATTCATGAAAAATCTGAGTCTCTGGACATGTTCAAAGCCTATAAAGCTGAAGTTGAGAATCAACTCAACCGAAGAATTAAAACCGTTAGATCTGATCGTGGTGGTGAGTACTACGACAGATATGATGGTTCAGGTGAACAACGTCCAGGACCATTTGCTAGATACCTAGAGGAATGCGGTATCGTCCCACAGTACACCATGTCGGGTTCACCTAGCATAAATGGTGTAGCTGAAAGACAAAACAGGACTCTTAAGGATATGGTAAGAAGTATGATTGCTCATTCTTCTTTACCAGAGTCACTCTGGGGAGAAGCACTTAAGACAGCAGCTTACATTCTGAATAGAGTACCAAGTAAAGCAGTTGCTAAAACACCTTATGAGCTTTGGACTGATCGAAAGCCCAGTTTAAAGCACTTATATATTTAGGGATGTCCAGCTGAGGCAAGGCCTTATAGGCCAAATGAAAAGAAATTGGACTCCAAAACAGTTAGCAGCTACTTTATTGGGTACTCTGAACGCTCTAGGGGCTATAAGTTTTATGATCCCACACTAAGGAATATTTTTGAGACGGGAACAACAACATTCTTTGAGGATGTTAAGTTTGGAAGGAGAAATAAGGTTAGAGACATTACCTTTGAGGAGGAATTGGCTTCAGACCCAATCCATTCAGTTACTTTTGACAATATTCAGGTTCCTATACCTGTTGTTGCTCAAGAAGTAAATCCGGAACCTCAAGATGATAATGTTGAACAACTCCCTGTTCCAGAAGAACAAACTCAACAACCTCAAGAACCAGTGCTATTAAGGAGATCCACAAGAGAAAGGAGAAATGCTATTCCGGATGATTATATTGTATTTCTCCAAGAACATGAGGAAAGTAGTGGAATGTTGGAAGATGATCCAATCAACTTCCTTCAGGCCATGAAAAGTTCTAACTCTCAACAGTGGATTGATGCCATGAATGAAGAGTACAAGTCTATGCAAGACAATAAGGTTTGGGAACTTGTCCCGTTACCAGAAGGTGCAAAACCAATTGGTTGTAAATGGATTTTTAAAACCAAGCGGGATGCAAACGGTAATGTGGAGAGGTATAAGGCACGTCTTGTGGCTAAAGGCTATACTCAACAGGAAGGCATTGATTATACAGAGACTTTCTCTCCGGTTTCATCGAAAGACTCATTCAGAACAATCATGACACTTGTTGCTCATTATGATCTTGAGTTACATCAGATGGATGTTAAGACTGTATTTCTCAATGGCGACATTGATGAGATGATCTATATGGTGCAACCAGAAAACTTTGTGTCGGGAGACCCAAAGAATATGGTCTGCAAATTAAGGAAATCCATCTATGGACTCAAGCAAGCTCCTCGTCAATGGTATCACAAGTTTCAACAAATAATTATCTCGTTCGGTTTTGAGATGAACATTGTTGATGACTGTGTATATCACAAGTTCAGTGGGAGTAAGTATATCTTTCTGGTTCTGTATGTCGATGACATATTGCTTGCCACTAATGATATAGGCATGTTGTACGAAACCAAGAGATTTCTATCAAAGAATTTTGAGATGAAAGATCTTGGGGACGCCTCTTTTATATTAGGGATCCAGATACATCGAGATCGCTCTCGGGGTATTCTTGGATTATCACAAAAGAGCTATATCGATAAGGTACTTAAAAGGTTTGGCATGCAAGACTGCAGACCAGGAGATACCCCTGTTGCTAAAGGAGACAAGTTTAGTCTCAATCAGTGCCCTAAAGGTAACCTTGAAATTCAGGAAATACAGAAGATTCCTTATGCTTCGGCTGTAGGAAGTCTAATGTATGCTCAGGTATGTACGCGTCCAGATATTGCATACATTGTTGAGATGTTAGGCAGATACTTAAGCAACCCTGGTATGGATCATTGGATAGCAGTCAAAAGGGTTATGAGGTATCTTCAGAAAACAAAAGGTTACATGCTCACATACAGAAAATCAGAAAAATTAGAGGTCATTGGGTATTCGAATTCTGATTTTGCTGGATGCCAAGATAGCAGAAAGTCTACATCAGGCTACATTTATATGTTAGCAGGAGGAGCTTGTTCGTTGGAAATTTGCAGTAAAAAGACAATGAAAGAAAATTTGACTTGTATTCTCTCAAAATCAATTACAATTTGGATTCCGGTTACAAAAGAGAGGAGAATGAATTTGACTCTCCCCTTTGTTTAATTCTGGGTTCTTCTTGGTAGCGATGGAATGCCTCCTTCGATTGCTTGCGTCGAATTTGCTCTCCGTTGACGATCCGACCGTCTCTTATCTCGTGGGAACGATGAACTTCTGTAGGAAGTTTTATACGTAACTCTTTAATGAGTTTTAGAACTCTGAACGAGTTAAAACTCTATAGATAGAGTTGTTAGAACCGAAAATTCGGTTAATGATCAAGCTGTATCTGTTGTCGAAGAATACTCTCGGATCTGATCTCCTGAGATTGATTCAAAAATCCTATCTCCAAGGATTTCGTTGCTGCTAAATCTCCAACCTGTGCGGTTTAGATCTCTCAAATCCAACCTGCTCACTCTTCAGTTTTCAAAGAGCCAGCCTCCTGATCCGATTATCAAAAATCTGATCCCCTAACTCTGTTGAGTTTGTTGAGTTTTATAGGGGGATAAGGGGTTGTAACTGACCCCTATATCCGCTCCTACGTGGGCGAAAATCCCTCAGAACGTGGGATAAACGGTTCTGGAACCGTTCGACTTGTGTTTGAACAAGTCAAACGCCCACTCTGGCGTTCAGAATCCAACTTCGTGTCTTAGGATTATGACGCGAGGGTCGGTGTTAGCTGAACATTGATGAACGCGAGGGTCGCTCGCGTTTTGGCTTGTTGCCTGCTTGGTGACGCGGGGGTCGATGTGGGTTGAACTCCCACGAGCGCGAGGGTCGCTCACGTTAATTTGTGACTTGGAAACGCGGGCGTCGGTGTGGGTTGAACTCCCACGAACGCGAGGGTCGCTCACGTTAATTTGTGACTTGGAAACGCGGGGGTCGCCTGCACTTCCATAATTGTGACGCGGGGATGACTTCCGCGTTTTAGAAGAAGTTTGTTGACTTGTGACCTCTTCTGTAAGACGTTGCAAAGACCATTGTTCTGTAATCCTCGCTTTAGCTGTCGTAGAGTGTGAAAATCGTCAGATTGTAACCTTCACTGTAGATTGTGAAGACTGCTGAATAGAATTTCCATCATTTATCGGAAGTGTCGTCGAATTGTAACTCTTCTCGATCTTTGTGAAAAGTCCTCCATTTGCAGTTTCTTCGCTTATCGACCCGAAAACTATTTGATTATAGCTTCCGTTGTAGGAGCTTAGATGGGAATCAACATCCATGGTGTCTTTTAGACGAATATTTGCCCACAACTCTCTACCAAGCAACTCACTAACTAAGTCCAACCTTTTATTTCTAAAATCATTACACTGCTCATCAGCATCTCTATTAGTCATGCTGTTGTTGCAGCCATCAAGATCAATCATCTCAGAAATGAGGTTGTGTTTGCGGTGATTTGAAAGTCATTTGATGGTGACCTCCATCGTAGGGACTTATTTTAATCAGCTATCCATTGTAATTTTTAGACAGCCTACAGAACCCCCTCCAAAGTTTTCGAAAGTTCGCGGTTGACTGGGACGAATTTTCGGAATACTTTGGACCCCAAAGTCTTGTGAATTGATTGCTCGCTCCGTCTGATCGAGCAAGATGATTCCAATGTTGTTGACTGTAATCTGTTTGTGTCTCTCGATAGACTCCCCCGCGGAGTCACCAATTTCTTCTCGACCTTGGTCGCCTTGATGATTGCTGCTAGCTCTTATTTACCTGGGGCCGTGTCATAGCCTTGGTAGTTGAAGAGCTGCCATCATAATAATCCAATGCATAAACAAATTATGCATTTGAGAATTGGAACGCGTGGGTGAGCCCAGCGTTTGGGAATTTCAACCGACCCGAACGCGAGGGTCGGTTCGAGCGGGATTTTGATCTCGAATCCCGTTCGTTAGGATTTGACAGCCTGTCCAGCTGTCTATAAATAGACCGCTTTGAGTCAAATCAGAGTCATTCGACTCTCTTAAAAAAAATTCCAACGAAAATCTTCGTTCTCTCCCCCGGCGAAGAACTGTTCACCTCCTCCGACGAGATCTCATGGCACCCAAGAAATCCGACGCCCCTCGTTCTTCCCGATCTGACGCCGCTGCGGCTCGAGATCCGGCACTATCAGTGCCAGTCGGCGGCGCTGTCGCTCAGGCGAACATGCCGTCCCAGCTTCCTTTGATCGGTGGTAAGCATGGCCTTCGTGGTCGTTGAACTTGCTTCGGCAAGTTTTGATCTTTGGATCCAACGAGGAAACTCGTTTCAAATAACGCGGGGCTCGGCTCCGTCGTTTGATATTTTTGACGAGGGGTTCGACCTCCGCGTCTCAGATTTCTGACGCGAGGGTCGACCCACGCGTCTGAATTTTCTGACGCGAGGTTCGACCTTCGCGTCTGAATTTTTCTGACGCGAGGTTCGATTCTGAACTTAACTGACGCGGATGTCGACTTTCGCGTCTGACTTAATTGACGCGGGTTTCGACCTTCGCGTCTGAGCTTTGCTTTTGACTTAGCTGATTTTTTCTTCGTTTTGCAGTGCGTCATACCAGCGAACCACTTCTTTTTCGCCACCATTTCGGACATGAAGGTGGCGTGGACATGAATATGACATTCAACTCGCGCCAAGAACTCCCAGTCTTCAAAATTAAGGATAAGAGTCGCGCGGAGTTAGTCACGAAAGCTTCTCCCGAAACTCTTAGGACATTGGTTACGGATGTTAAGTTTGAACACACAAACCGTAAGCCAATAGTCAAACCTGAATACCTCTTCGGGGACTTTGTTGACTTTGATGCTGACACCGCTTATGACGGAAACTACAAGTGGCTGCGGAAAGTTGGAGACCGCAACCTTTTCTTACCCAATATGGAGAGAATGTTCCCCATATCTTATTTCCAGTGTGCGTCCGTCCCGAGGCACATGGATTGGCCCTTGGTTAAGGATCAAGATGGGGTTGCTCTTGGAAATTTGACCTTCCACGGGGTCCGTTCGGCAGGTTATGGTCGACAGGTGACTGCTTTACGACCAGGCTTATTCGCTAAGGAGTATCCCCTTGGCGAGGTGGCTAGCCCCGCGAGGACTTTTGTTAGGAGATTTGTGGAGAAGAAAGGGGAGTTTCCCGCACAAGGATTCAGAACTCCTGGCTGGGTTCATTCTCCAACGTCAGGGTGGTGGACCCGGATGACCAAGTTTGTTTTGGACGAACTGGATGCGCCTCTCTCCCAGGCTGGTTTGAAAGTTCCTGTGCGGGCCACTAAATTCGGAATGGTCCAGAGTCACTTTCACTTCTTCTCTATACTGGAGAAGTATAACCCCGATACTTGCACTTTCTTCACTCCTGTGGGGGAGTTAGGCTTCGCTCTTCATGAGATGCACGAAGTCTCGGGTCTTCTTCTTGGAGATTTGCCGTATGAAGAATTTGTTCCGGGATCGGCGGAACTCCAACTTCTAAAGAAGGCCAGCCCTGAAATTTATGCCACTTTATGGGAAGTAATGTGTCACTTCCATATCTGCATGCAGCTGACGGGGGCCCGCGGGAGCGGCATTAAACAGGTGTCTTGGGCGGAGTACCTATTCCAGGACTTGGGCAATAAGGGAGGTTTAGTGACCCGATTGCCTGCAAGCACTTTAGAGGAGGTTCAGACTAGGATTGACGATGCTACCTCCCACTACACCAATGAGGCCAAGGAAGATATTTTCCCTGCCCATACGGAGTTCGAGAGTTTCCATTACCAAGCTCTGCTCCCTATCTCCGATACGGCGCTTCTAGCTGGGTATTTGATGCTGTGGCTCAAGCGGTGCGTCGTCCCTACTAGGCCGATCGATGCTCTTGCTGTTGAGGTGATCTACCCCGCTGTCCTTCTAGCCCATGGGAGGCCTGTGAGCCTCCTCAGTGCTATGGTGGGTTGTCTACAATTCGGATTGCGGGAGTTGACTTCGGACTTCGTCGAGACCACCGAGGTGGAGTCCGAGGGTCGCAAAGCTTTCAAGACTCCTAATCCTAGGGTGCCAATGCCATATACTTACTTGATGGCTTGGTACGTGTTACACTGCCCTTCGTTGATGAGTGCAGCTTCTGCCCCAGGAGATTCATTCATCCCATTCGTGCAGAGATTAGAGTCTGCGAAATGGGAAGGGGGGTACATGGTTAGGATTCGCCAAATCTTGGCGCGAGATACCAACTTCCATATCTACCGATGTTTCCCTGATTTTGAGGGTGGTATCTATGGTGCGGAATATCAAGACGTAGCAGGCCCCAACGGATTCACTCAGCTAAACGGAGGTGTTTTTCATTGGCTTCTCTCCATTAGGCCAGGCTACTTAGTCTTCCGGCAAGGCGTCAATTGCTTCATCGAGCCCTACCAACCCTATAGATTTGCTCGGCAATTTGGGTACGACCAAGTGTACGTCGGGAACCCTCGCCCTCAGCTATCAGTTGTGGGCAATCTATATGAAGGAGCCAGGGCCTGGTATTACTCTGTAGCAGGTTGTACCAAGGCCGTTTTCAGGCTTCCTCACAAAACTGCCAACTCCTACACCTCCATAAGCTTCTGTAATTGGTATCACGCAGCGTCTCAGATTCCCAATTACAACATAAATTCATCGTGCCTGAAAGATATTAGGCACATGTATTCTTCAAGGAGGGGGTCAAAGACATCCCGTTTAAGAGGGATTGATGAATTCCTAGCCGTTGAGGACCAGCCTGCTGAACAGGAAGAGGAGCAAACAGCCGAGCCTGCTCCCAGGGAGGAACAACATGTGGCTGAGCCTCCCACTACGAGAGCATCGGGGAAAAGAAAACTTTCTGCAGATGAAGCCGGCAAGTATGATAAACAGATTCGCCGGAAACTACGGGTTGATTCTCCTCCCAGAGGCCAACAAAAACCCAAGTTAATGGCTGAAGCCATTCGGGCTGCTGTAGATGAAGGGCCACAGGAATCGTCTGTGGTGGGCCTACCAAGAAGAACTGGGCTTCGTTCTCAGGGGCCAGCCCTTTCAGGCGGTGCCTCTTCTTATCATCCTGCTGAGGATGAAGAGGATGAATTAATGGCTGCAGATGCAGAATCCGCCCCAGTGATGGACCTCCCTGAGTCTCCAATCTTGGAGCAGAGGGAAATCGAAGAGAATCCATCTCCTTCCCCTTCTGCCTTAGTGTCGCAAGCCGGTGACTTAATTCTTAGTCCTACAACAGGACTTATGAATAAACCAGCTGTTGGCACAAGTCTTCCTGGATCTTCGGCTGCTCAAGATGATGAGGAACGAGTCGATTATGAAGGCTCCTCGATCGGGGGTGAAGCTGACGAAGAAAAAGATGATGAGGGTGCTGAAGTTGGCAACGTGCCAGGTGATGATGTAGAAGATGAGGAGCATGATTCAATGGATGATGTAACCATTTTTGATGACGCTCCCAAGGCTCAGTCTGATAAGGCATCTGGTTATATACCTTTTTACCTCACCGGTAAGCTTAGTTTGTTTCGACTTATCCCGCACGCTTTTTCCGCATTCCGACCGTTTTTTCGTGCAGGTTCGCCAACCCATGGGACTACTTCAGCTGCTCCTTTAGAGCAAGATCCTGTGCCGGCGTCGGCTCCTGCAAGAGAGCAACATACACCTGGCTCCCCTGTGGCAACTGCTCTGCCTACAGCATTGCCCGAGACCCCTGTTTCGTCTGTGGCGTTACCTGAAACTATCGCTACGACTTCTCCTCTGGAACAGCCGGTCGTGCAGGTATCGGCTCCTTTGCCGGAGCAAACCCTACATGACTCTTCTGTGGTGGTCACTTCACCTAAAGCGGTGATGAAGATCTCGCTCACTCCAACAGAGGCTGGGCCCAGCTCATCTCAAGCGAAGGCATTGATGGCCTTGACCTCAAGCCCTTCACAATTGAATATTTCGATTGCTTCTGCAGCTTCGGCACCGGGATCGCCTACCAGCCATCGTCTTAACGCACCAACCTCAGCCGCTGAAGGAGTATCTTCGGGTGCGATCGTCAGGCTTGCTAATGCACCTGAGTTCCTTCAGGTATCTTTGGTGTATCTAAACACTCTTGCGAAGATGGTGGTTAAGTCCCTGATGAATGGTCAAGGGACTTTGAATTCCTTTCGACCTCTTCTGGAAGTGGGCTTGAACGGGATCAAGTGTGTAGGCGAACCTCAATGGTTCGAGCGCTGCTCAGAAGTCATCCTCCGTTTGGAGGAGAAATTACAACGTTTGGAGACCATGGGTCATAGCGACCTCCAGCCACAAATTGTATCAACTCTGGCTAATCTTCAAATTGCCGAAGTGATACAACGGGAATCGCTGGAGCGGGAGTTAACTGAGAGGGAGCGCCAAGTCACGGAGCTTCGTGAGCGTAACATTCAGAAGCGAGAGGAACTAGAACGCTCGATTGCTTCTCTAAACTCACTCCGTGATAGGCTTGTCGAAGCTGAGGCTGAAGTCTTGCGCTTAAAGGCTGAAGTCTCTCGCGAAGAAAATGTTGTCAATATCCTCAGTACCCAGGATGCTAATGGTGCTTTGGAATATCATTCGCAGGCTTTAGCCCTAGAGGAGGCCAGGAACAAGGTGGCGGCCATCATCGTACCAAGTGCGGATGAACTCCGGGCCAAGGCTGAAGCTATGGTGCGGGCTGATCACGAGAAAGAATTGGCCGAGCTCAAGACTCAACTCGCAACTTTTGATTTGATGCATGAGTGAACTTGTTTTTTTTTTTTTTGTATGTTCTTCTGACAAGAACACGTTTGTTTTGTATCACTTTCTTTTGGCATTTGAATAAAAAGTGATATTGATCTTTTAGTGTTCTTTGCATTTATAATGTTTTAATTTTAAACAACAAATTACAAAGACTACTCAAAAATTTTCTATCATAAAATAACTCTAGAAAATTTTCAACCGTTGGGGATAAATGCTTGATTATTCCCCCAGAATCAAGTTGCAAAGCAGAATCCCTCCTGTGTTATTTCGACGTTAAACACTGAAAGAAGTCCATGAGTGCC
>BQKN01065191.1:175924-189960 GCA_022839385.1 Asparagus kiusianus
TTATAGAATTGTTTCCATCTTCTAATTCTTTGTTCAGAAGCATTATGTATATAAGTTATCGTCCTAACCTTTTCTATCATAGTTTAATTTCAGTAAATACACTTTGAACAATTAAATTTAAAATATGACAGACACATCTAATATGAAAAAGATCACCATGACATGGCAATGACAAAGATTATTTGATAAAATCAACAACTACATTATTATTACTTGCATTATCTAATGAAAGAGAAAATATTCTTTCTAAAATTTCTAATTTTAAAAGTTATTCAATTATTAAATTTATAACATTAATACCAGTATGTGACTCTTCAATAGCAATAAAGGAAATAACTCTTTTAAATATTTACTAATTTTCATCAATCCGTTATGTTGTAATACATACATAACCAGTTTGTGCTTTTGATGTCCAAATATCAGAAGTTAAAGAAAATTTACAGGTTAAACTTTAAAAATAAGAAATTATTTTTCCTTGTTCCTCCTGATAATGTTTTAAAATATCACGTTGACAAGTTTGACAAGATTATTTTTTAAATGCGGGGTAAAACCATCTATAAATAAATCTTCAAATTTATCATATTCTACTACTTTAAAAGGAAGATTTTTAAGAATGATAAACCTGATGACGCATTTCCCAGCACAAGCTGCATCATAATTCCAACTATCGAGACTATCAGAAGATGAGGATTGCGAGATTATAGATTGTCGGATATCACAATGAGGCGTCTGGCCTTTGTTGTGTTTATCTAAATGATGTTGGAGGTGGTTGCCGTCGCTCTTATGATGAGCTTGGAAAATCTTGTCGCACAAGCACACTTAGCCTTCTGGGTGAGGATCTTACTGTGTTCATCCTTGATGACGTCTATCTTCTCGAAAAAATTCCACACATCAGATCTCGGTCTTTTAGGAGCTCTTGGTGTAGAATCGTCGCCACCGGATTCGAGATAAATATCGGTAGGATCGGTAGGAGTAGCTGTAGTAGGAGGACTCATTTCGAGAGTGACTTTTTGCTCTTCATAATCAGATCCAGAAGCCATTTGATTGAAGAATTAGAGAGGTAAAATGTTTATTAGTGAGTATAAGAGTGTATAAGAGAGAAGTAGATAAGTTTTGGATAAAGAATATAAATGAAAACTCACTCTATTCATAGAGGCAGTCCCATAGACAAATGACCAAAATATCCTCATTTTTTATCGTTTTTTGACCGTTTTGGGGGGGGGAACGGTCAAAACGACCAAAATGGCTGTTATGCCTGGGTTGGGTCGGGCCGGCCACAACGGTCAAATATTGACCATTGTGGCCATTAACGGTCACTTTTGTGATCCTTAATACTTGGCCGGCCGGGTTGGCTCGGCCCGGCCCGGCATTTGCCCGCAACAGTCATATTATGTGACCATTGTATCCGGGCCAGGCACCGGCCCGGCCCGGCCCGACCCGAGTACTTAGCCCGGTCGTAAAAACGGCCGAGCAGGGCTAGCACGACCCAGGTACTTAGCCTGATCGTTTTTACGGTCACGTCGGGTCGACCCGGCCCGGGCGCCGACGCGGCCCGAACGCCGATGAGGCGGCCCGTATCCGGGCCCGGAACCCGATCTGGCCCGGGTTTCCGGGCCAAACCCGGACCGACGGACCAAATAGACAGCCCTAACTTGCAGCCATACCTCATGTCTGATTAGAAGGGCTGATCTGAGTCTCCTTTTTTCGTTTAATTTCTTGCATGAATTGTTGCTGATGGAGAGAAGTCGAGCAAAAAACAAAATATTTGTTCTTTTTGTACTTTTTTCCACATGATGCCGTAGTCTAATACTATTATAAATGTGTGTTGGCATGTTAAAACATTTCTTCCAAAAATGTCATTTAAAACACATACATGCTTACATAAAACACATGCATCCATGCATAAACCATACCTCAAACATACATAACCATCAATTAAATGCATTATTATTCATTATAACCCCAAATAATTTCACCATGACTAAGTTGTTTATATTTTTATAACCTCTCATTAACATATTAGTCTCTTATAATTCTCACTATCATAATTAAAAAACCGTTTCAACCATTCATCTTCTGACTAAACTACTATAAATATAATCTAATCATATTATTTATGATTTATCTATAGTAAAAAATTACAGTATCAACTATGGCGACATGAAAAATTATTATCGCCATTTTTTATTATAATATTAGTAATAGTGTGATATTGTACTATCTTAATTTTTTTTATAATATATCATAGTAGCAAAATATAATTTCAATTTTTAGAATAGAATAATATATTAATTATAGTATTAATAACATATCATTTTAATATAATATTAAGAAAAGGAAAGGATGTTAATAGGCATGCAAGCTTGGCTAGTCTGTTAAATTAAGGGGTGTTTGGTTGCACAATTTTAGAAAAGTTTTCTCAAAATGTCTGACAATGGCAATTCTATAAATTTATTTTTTTGTAGAATTCTGTAAACTATGTTTGATTCAAAAAATTTACAGAAATATTTTTTGTAAAGTATAAAAAAGTACCAAAATTTACAGAAGTCAATTTCCTCTCAATATGAGCGAAAATCACCCAGAAATCTAACACAGTATTAACACTTTTCTATAAAGTTAACACTTTTCTATAAATTTAGGCGGTGTTTGGTTCAATTTCTACAAATTATAGGAAATCGTGCTATTTTCTATAAAGTTATGAGTCATTTTCTAATTTTGAACCAAACAAGCAAAGTAAAAAAAAAGAAACTTGATACTTTTTGTCTTCTCAAAACTTTCCTATAATTTTTTAAGAAATATAAGGAAATCATATTTTGGATGGAAAACATTTTCTATAATTTGTAGAAATTGAACCAAACACCCTCTTAACAGAAACAAAGAAGAGAAAGAATGTTATAGCTCTGTATTTATAACCTCTCAATTAAATGCTTATGAATTTCTAATTCAAACCAATCCATTAATCCTATTATTACACACTACTTAATCAATGCACATTAGCTCTTCATTATCTATTCTAAATTTTCCATACAATTCTCATCATCCCACTAACTCCTTGCCCATAATTGAACATTAATTACACATTGATCCAAACCATGAATTGGCTCTTAATTCATAAATTTCTAGTTACAGAGTTACTTAGGAACAATAATCACATAACATGATCGAGTCGGTTACAAAACACATGGAAATAAGAGGGTCTCGATCTCTATTTATATCCAATCTCACTATTTGTTAAAATCCTATTCACCACCTAACAAATCCCTATTTATTGTTCTTTGTTCCTTACAGCAATATTGAGCAGGTGAACTCAAGTCATCAAGAGAAAAGGGTTAGTTTTGTATATATGTTCTAAGATGTTGATGAATAATTGATTAAGGTTCAAAAATTTTAAATTAGGAGAGTCAATTTTAGTTCTTGTGATTAAGAAAAGTTTAGTCTTTTAAAAATTTTTCCTTTTCATCTCATTTTAGCATTTTAAGATATCTCAAAAGTCGAAGATCCTGGATTCGAGCCCTTCAACTTCTCAAAGGAATCTCGGTCCATTTCACTAGGTTTTTTTCTTTTCCCTTAATTTCACCTACTTTGTTCACATCCTTCAATCTCCTTTTATATTTCAATTTTATTTTCTTCAATCACTCTAGGAACTTTTAACAAATATAGCATGCTTAAATTTTTAATGGACTTTGCTAGGTATTTTACCAAGTATGTAGCATGTGTATTTTTACTGATCGTATAGCATGCTTATTTCTTACTGCATCGTGAACAAGTTGTTCATGTTATGGAGTAACCAAAATAAGTGGAGCCGCATAGGAGATCTATAAGGGTGTTTGTCAAAAATACGCTTAAAGCAGTGACTCGGATTGGCGTGATTATTATTGCCTTTGTTGATATTATTTCTTAAATAACTTTTCCCCCCATGAAAACAGGGCTTAGACAACAATGATTTAAATGTCCTGTCTTTTAGGTTCTATAATTTACTACTAATGCAACTATATGCACTAGAAAACGTATAACCTTTGAACATTTAAATACCAAACTTTATACAGTCTGATCTTATAAAAATACTCTAGACATGATAGGTCAGTTACATATTATGAAATTAATACACGTGCAACGCACGTGTTCCGTACTAGTATTAAAAAAGCATGCAATATATTTCTCTGCAGATAAGATGAAACATTATAATCTTATGATGTATAATAATAATTTTGGCTTGTTCTCTTAAAAGTGGGTTGAATAATTATGGTTTTTCCAGATAAAAAATTATTGTGGCCGGACACATGATTAATTCTTATGAAGATTTCTTTGTTGTGTATTTATTCATTTAACCTTTTTTGTTATTTGTATATTACAGTTGGGGGTGGGGTTGGGGGGCATCAATTGCAGCAGCTCATTGATACGTAATCTGCTCCTCATATAACAAATATGATGATGTTAGGGGTAATTTGAAAAATGCCTATGATTTGAGGGGTATGCATTCCGACATAGACCACACTAACTGAAAATCAGTCAAAAATGTGGTTTCACGGAGAGAAGTGAAAGGAAGGAAAGAACTTAAAAGTATTGAAAATTGGATTTATGCTTTGATTTTGGTGTTTTCTGAGATTTTGGTTGATTAATAGATATATGCTTTGATGGCTTATTCATGAAATTCAGGCAGTATTCCTTTGATTTCTATTTATTATTGACAGGATCAAGAGTTTAGTCCCACATCGGCCGTGTTGTTACTGGACGCGCTTGGGATGGGGATAAAACGGGTGGGTGGGCTACCTTGTATCCATACTTACCTGGACGAGGTCTTTGGGTGATCAAAAAGGCCCAGGCCCAGGTCAGCGGCCGGCATTGCACGCAGCCGGTGCGCTGGTCTGCCATCTCCCCAAGCGGGAGAGTGGGCGTCATAATTTGTTGCTGAGGGGGTACGCGCACGCGCGGCCCCTGCCCAAATACTAAAAATAAATTTATTAAAAATAATTTAGAATGTAACCAGTTCAGAGTTATAGAGGGTATGTATCTTGTATTAATCCAATATATAATTTTAGATTTTCAAACCACTGTTAATATCGAGCTCAAAATAGTTCTGGCTAGTAAGTGTTTAAGATATATGTTACTTGCGAGTTGCAACCATCCTTGTGTGACCTGGGTATTTGGGTAACAAGATGGTGTAAATTAGAAATATCAAGGGTTACTTACTTAACACTATATGGTAAACTTGAGAAACGAATCTAAAATCTTTTCTGGATAAACGTACGATGCACTTATTATTGGATTTGTTGTGATGGGATTCAAAATAAAAGTGAAGATACCATAAGAAAATGGATTTGCTTCTAAAACTCTTTTTCTGATGAACATACAATGCACTCATATATGAGCTCAGGGGTGCAATTGTGCCCCTAAGATTATAGAATTACATTTTAAGGTCTTCTAAACTTTCATTTTACTCCCCCCCCCCCAAAAAAAAAAATTAAAATTAAAAAAATAAAAACTTTTGGACCCTATTGAGTTTTGCCTGATTAAGTTGAAAATTAAAGTTCACATTTTATAATAAAACTGATTTACTTGTAAAACCAAGGGTCATTTTGCAACCGAACTAAATAAAAATTTCCTAAAAGCAATTTTGATATGAAGTTCATAATCTCAAATTGGCAGGTTCACTGCTTGGACCTAATCTGGTTTTTAACTTGGCCTAGCTTTGGTAAATAATAAAAGATATTCTTAACTTAAATACACCCTCCAGCCTACTCCTATACTAATGCACACAAAATATGGGGTTCTTTGGGGTGGATTGTCATGAAAATTAACGAGTTGTCGAGGATTCCGCAACCTTTGGCTGTAGTAGTTTGTATAGTTTACTTATCATTACTAAACGTTGAGAGCATAACCAATCTTATCATTACTAAACGTTGAGAGCATAACCAATCTTTGTCGTGCTTGGCCAAATAAATCACATTAAAATATTGTGAAAAAAGACAGTAACCAAATTGAACTTAACTCATGTTTGGCAAAAAAAAAAAAGTAAAATATTAGCCCGAACCAATTTTAAATGAAAATTAGCCAAGCTAAGTTTTAACTTAAAACTAGTTTTATAAAAACTAATTTTACTTACTGAGGCCAAATATGAATAGACTAACACTAATTTGGTTTAGTTTATAAATTATCAAAACTGACCTAATATATAAAACAAAGGCTTTAGATCCCAACTTTAAGGATTTTAATCTAGATAAATTTATTCCAGCTAAGATTTTTTTCCCCCTACACCAAATGCATCTGATTGAGAGAATAAGTGATTTTACAAATAAGAACGAATGACAATGAGCAAAGACTTCAATTTCTGTTTGTCTAAAAATATGTTCTATTTTGAAAAGAGTAAGAAAGATACAACGCTAGTTACCGTCACATTATTTTAATGCACAAAGTAATGTGTTAAGTGACTAATAACTTAGGGGTTTAGAAACTTATTTACTTCTATGATGTTGGAGTTCTAACTGACATTTTCCGTCCTGCGAAGAAAAGCTGGAAAAGGATACAAGTTCAATAGCATAGTCAAAAAGGGTATAGATTCGGTGAGAATTTAGTCCCACATCGACTGGGGATTGAACTTGAAGAGGTAGAAATGAACATAAAGTGAGGAGGTGGGCGTGTTGTGGTCCATACTTACCTGGATGGGGTCCTTGGGTGATCAAGGAGACCCAGGCCTAGGTCAGTGGCCTACATTGCACTTCGTTGGTGCGCTGGCCTACCATCTCCCTAAGTGGGAGAGTGGACGTCATTATTTGTTGCTGAGGGGGTATGCGCACGCGCGGCCCCCTCCCAATTCTAAATTTGAAAATGTTTATTGTTTTCTTGGTGATGATCTTAAGCCAAGCCCTATATATGCCGGGCGCATGTGGTCCAGTTTGTGGTAGTTTAGTAGACTCGACTTATTTGGGCCAGGATGTTGTTGCTTCAGTGAGCCACAATTCAGCCAGTAAGACCCAATATTTGGGCCTTACCTTAGAATTGGGTTTTTTGGGTCAGGATGATAAGTCTGGACTAAAAATAGTTAGATGACCCAATATATGGGAACTACACGATACTTGGGATTTTTGCCAGGATAATAAGTTCGGACTACAAAGTTAAATTCATTGCGTGCATTGGCTTTTTGGCCAGAATAATAAGTCTGGAGTGCAAAGTGAAATTCATTAGGTGCCTTTTGGGCTGGGATAATAAGAGTCTGGAATGCAAAATTCAACTCATATCAAACAAGAATTTAGAAAATAGATCATAACCTTTTGGGCTCTTGCCCTGTAAGCTAATAAAATAATAAGTAATGTACATACTGGTTTTGTTGTTCATGCAATAGGCCCAATTCTAATTTTGAAAATGTTTTTTTCTTCTTGGTGATGATCTTAAGCCCAGCCCTATATATGTCGGGCACATGTGGTCCAGTTTGTGGTAGTTTAGTAGACTCGACTTATATTTGGGCCAGGTTGTTGTGGCTTCAGTGAGCCACAATTCAGCCAGCAAGACCCAATATTTGGGCATTACCTTAGAATTGGGATTTTTGGGTCAGGATAATAAGTCTGGACCACAAATGGTTAGATGACCCAAATATTGGGATTATTTGTCAGGATAGTAAGTTCGGACTACAAAGTTAAATTCATTGTGGGCATTGGCTTTTTGTGCCAGAATAATAAGTCCAAACTGCACAGTGAAATTCATTGGGTGCTTTTTTGGCCGGGATAATAAGCCTGGAATGCAAAGTTCAATTCATTGCAATCTCAAAAAAGAATTCAGAAAATAGATCATAACCTTTTTGGGCTCTTGCTCTACAAGCCAATAAAATATAAGAGATGTACATACTGGTTTAGTTGCTCATGCCTCGTTCCTAAGAAATTATGTCCAAAATATTTCTATTCTGAGTAGGATTTGTGCTTTTCGTCTCTTGTTCCCATCCCTTGGAGATAAAGTTTTAAGCTAGTGAAGAACCTGTTGGCGTGAACTCAAACTAATTTTATACTACTTATCTAATAACAAATACAAAGAAAATTCTGCTGACGTTTTTCAACAGTAGATTGATCGATCACTCTATTTCTGGGCATATATCTCTTATCTGAGTTTTATTATTTGTGCAGATGCACTTGTCAATTTAACTCTGTTACTTATGCCATAATAATAATAATAATAATAATAATAATCTGGGAAGTCTTCATTTATTAAGACTCAATACTTAGGTGTCTTCGAGTTAGCACATGTATTAATTTCGCGATGCTTTTTGTTATTTTTATTTGAACTTTTGCTATTTCCCACTAAAGATAAGTCTTCAGTGGACATACATGGCTATTGAAATGAGACTCACAAAACCAGAGGAAAAGGGCGCATGAACAAGTTTGGAAAAAAAGATTTCAAAAGACAAGTATATCTAGCACAATCCATTCACTTTTTTACAAAAGAAAATATCCTTTTTTGGTAGGGGACAATGCCCTACAACAAATTAGGCCTTGATCAAGACCTAACCCCTCAAAAGGTCAAGCAAACAACAAGATACAAATATTAGAGTCACCTATGCACGGGACAAATGAAACGTGGTGCTGACACTGAAATTAACAAGGCTACAAGAGAGTTCATACATTTTTTATTCTATTTTTTACAGTTTATTTTTTACTTTCCACTCTTTTTCATATCTCCATGGTCTGCTTGACTTCGCTCACTTAGAGAACTAGTGTGCACCCCGTGCAAAACGGCCCCATATTTTTTTAAGTATTGCATTTTGAACTTACTTCCCTCTAAGTTATAATAATATATTTAATTTTATCATTATCTAATCCAATACTATTATAAAAGTGTGTTGGTATGTTAAAAAATTTCTCCCAAAAATGCCCTCCAAACCACATACATGCATCCATAAAATACATACTTGCATACATATAAACACATACATAATATACAAGCATACATTCTTAATAATGACATAACTCTCCTATTAATTGTCCATTAATATTAACTTTTATTTTTTGTAACCCCTCCACTAATCCAATATTAATGTTATCATAAAAAATTTGCATACATATAAACGCATACATATACATGCATACATTCTTAATAATGGCATATATAACTCTCCTATTAATTGTCCACTAATATTAACTTCTATTTATTGTAACCCCTCCACTAATCCAATATTAATGTTATCATAAATTTTTTTTAAGATTATAAGTTGTATTTGACATAATAGTTGAGAATTGAATGCACACACATATGACAAACTAATAATATACGTTTTAATTTGCAAACAAAGTGTCAACTTAAAATGCTTACATGCATACATTGACATAACTCTCATATTAATTGTCCACTAATATTAACTTCTATTTTTATAACCCCTCCACTTAAAACGCACATATAACAAACTAATAATATACGTTTCAATTTGCAAACAAAGTGTCAACTTAAAATGCCATTAGTTCATGCATTCATGCATACTTGAAATGAGAGTTATATTTTCAATTGTAGTTTTTATTTAAGTGACAATTGCATTTGACTGTTGCGGAATCCAAAAAGCCTGCTTTTTTTATTTATCATAATAGCTCTTACTTGTAACCTATATAAATTCACTCATTTGATGATTTAGATTTACACTCACCTCTTACAACCCTAACAACATCCTATACTCACCCTATGACTTTACTATAATATTATTTGGATGATACAAGCTCGCCAGTGAAAACATTATCCCTTCAGAAGAGATAACGACAGAGTGGGGTGGGTGAAGACGATTGAAGTTGTGCTGAGGAAGTACTGAGCTTTACTCGGATTATACTTTATACTGATGTGATTGTTAGATTGACATCTATATGCGGATTGAGGATACGATTGATACAAGAAAATGTGGAGAATTCGGATTGAGGCTAAAGTTTGAGGTCTAATTTGGGGGGGGGGGGGGGCCCTTAATGAACTTTTTTTCTATTTCTATAATTATTACTATGTACTTAATTATGATTTGAGAGAAATATTGTATTATCCATGAACTTAGTAGATATATTTTTTGTAGCATGTTACTAATTATATGATAATAGAAGGGAGAGAATGTGAAAGTGAGAATTTTATTTTGTTATAATGGATTAGCAAAAATAAAGATAATTAATATAAACTGGAATAGCATGACACACTTAACATAAAAGTAAAGAACAAACTTAGAATTTTTATCTTTTGTGTAAATTTTTTATATAATAAGTATATTATAACCTCCCTAATGTTAAAACTATATTCTAAATTTGCACATAAAACTACCGGCAGTTATTAAATGTCATTCATTATCTTAAATTATAAAGTAAATAGAACTATGTCTTTTAAGATTAAAAAAATTGTATCTTTTGGGTATTTAATGATTTGCCAATGTTCACAAAATAACCCTGAATTTTTTCACAAACAACCATGTATCTTCATAATTTTCACAAAGACCATTTAAATTTCATATATTTATAGAAAAATACTGAAACTTCATAATTTTTTTATAAATAAACCCCTATATAGTTCAAAACTTAAATCTTAAGAAGATTGAAAGAAGTATATGATCTAAATTGTAAGAAAATTACAAATAAGTCCTCAAATGTTGTTATAATTACATTCAAAATAAAACTCTTTTATTAATTAAATAATGAATTATGTAAAGTATTAGAACGTAAAACAAATATGTCCACATGCAACGCACGTGCACTATACTAGTATACTTAAAATTAGAAATCATATGTATTCCTTTATACTTAAAGAAGGATCCAAGTTTTAATACATTTGATTTAAGAATCATACCTACTCCTTTATACTTAGAGGAGAATCTAGGTTTTAATACATTTGATTTAATTTACTATTTATGATACAGTAAAATATTATAGTATAAACAGTAACTTCAAAAATACAACGCCGGATTTGAGTTATTGTTTACGGATGAAGATACTGTGATTTTTTAGTTTGTCACGTGTTTAGTTTAGTTTTATAAAAATGTGATTTTCTACAATTAAGTCACTTCATATTGTTTAGTAAATTGTAACTATTTAACTTCAAAATTTTACCTTAAACAGTTATTCACAAAAAATACAATTGAAAATTTTCTTGACTCCCACTAACGAAAAAATTATGGCGAAGTAAAGTCCTCCTCCTCATCTCTTTAACTTTTGTTTTCTCCCATCTAATCATTTAGGCTTCGTTTGGGTACCATGGTGTTTTTTTTGTTGTGTTTTTGTAAAAAAACACCATGGTGTTGTGTTTTTCTCTTCAAATATTTTCAAAACACCATGTTAAGTATTTTTGGTCAACATTAGTTTGACTCATTATAACATTTATATTAAACATATTATTAATATATTATATATTAATTATAACTAAATGTATTGTAAATAAAATGTTATAATATTTTGTTTACATTATTATAGTATTAGAATTATTAATTACAATGCAATATAAAATTGTATAATGTATTATAATATTATATTTTACTTAATGAGTTATATTATATTATAATTATTACATATTATTTTCAAATATTTATATATTTAATTATTTTGGTATATCAATTTGTTATTGTTATATATTATATTAATATTTTCATAATAATGTTATTTTATTATTAATTATAATATTATACTATTATTAATATAATACAATATTATACTATTATTCATATAATATAATATTATTTATAATGTTAATATTATGCTATTACTAGTATGTTATTAATAAATTAATACATTAAAATATTTTAATATTATGGTCTTTAATATGTTAGAGTTTATTAATAGTAATTTAATAATATATTAATAATTTATGATATAAATAAATATTATTATATTATGAATATATTATTTTTACATTAACATCTGTTAGCAATAAATTATTTTATTTATTATATAATATATTAAGATTTTATATATTATATTACATTTACTATACAATACATTATTATATGTTTAAATACGTTACTATTATTTAACATTTTATAATTATTAATTTATTTCAGTTTATTTATCAAAAATTTAATTATATTATAGTGATTATACTATTATGTAGTATATTATTATATCATTACTATATTATTATTCTTTATCAATTAATTTTGTATTATTTTATTAGTTTATTTATATTTTATTATTATATATTATTATATAATACATTGTTAACATATTAAATACTAGTAATTAATATGCTATTATATTATTATATAAGATATTTTATTTTATTTTATTTTATATTATTTAATAAATATTTACTTATATATTAGATTACTATAGTATAGTATAGTATAGTATAATAAACATGTTGATAATAACTATATATTAACTACATTTAATATATTATGTTAGATATTATATTAACACATTCTCAAACTCAAAATCAAAACACCCAACTTAAAACACCTTTTAGGTGTTTTGAAATAAGTGTTGTGTTTTTTGTTTGAGAATGATTTAGCTCAAAAAATACCATGGTTTTCAAACGCATGGTGTTTTCATTATGGGGTATAACTGTTTCCAAATGTATGATCTGATGAGTCGACATCTCGACCAGCCAGACAAGCCGACACCCTAGTGTTGACACAAGAAGCGACGCTAATCGGCACGAGGCATCCTGTCCTCCCCGACGAGTCGATATCTCGACCGACGGGAGAGATAGCCATAGATCAGCTAGCGATCCAACTCAGCCAGCCAGACGAGTCGACATTCATCAGTGTCGACACAAGAGGCGGTACCAGTCGGCCCTCTCGCAGCAGACAACTCGCCAAGAGCCTGGTAGACTCAGACGAGTCATCACTCCTCTCAACGAGTCGACTCTCCTTGTGACTCCCATCATGAGGGACATTGCTTCTCAGCGAAGCTAGAAGATAACTTTGCCAAAGCTTATCCATCATGGCAACAAGTCACATCATGTCTACTCATAGACCATGCATCATCACGCCACTAATCAGCCAACGTCCCATCGATCGCTCCTCAAATCGAGGCCAAAGTGATCTTCATCCTGTCGCTAGCCAGCACAAGTAGAGCAAATGATGACTCACCTTCCAACTCATATTTTATCACCGCCATTTGCATGACCGAAGTGACCAATCTGCCCTTGGCATCCTCTTTATATGCAGATGTTATTCGCCATAGCCAGGGGGAAACAAGAGGTAATCAAAGCTAACCTAAAAACTCTCGGAGCAATTTAAATCTTCCCCCTGACCTAAACTTGAGAGATGACCATCTTTAATAGCATAAGAACACATAGTTCTATTACTCCACTCAAGCTCAAGTTCATCAACTGACTTGATCGTCGGAGGTACCACGGGGAATCATCACCCCACCCTCTCACGACTTCTTCTGTGCAGATTGCAAGCTCTAACTCAGTGGCTAGACATAAAGTTGGGAAAGGAAGAGATCCCCTTCATCATCCTCCATCATCCTGCATCACCTCTCCAGCATCCTCTTCTGGATCAATTGGCTGTTTGATATCGAGCATCAACAGTTTTGTTTTTGGCAAAAATGCCACGAAAATAAGTAAAACACCATGATATCCAAATGGAGCTTTAGTTTTTATTTATAAAATTATAAAATAAATAGGCCTTTCACGTTCTCCCAATATATCCGTCCATACAAAAGAAATTTCTTTAATACATTTCCAGCGCACATAGATACATAGCAACATCAGAACTTTGACGTTAAACAAACTTGAAAAGAAATTAAAGAAATTCCATGATATTTTTCATCGTTCAAATATAAATCAAAGACGGGCCTTAGGGGTCCCAGGGTATATTGTCTGTATATCATTTTTCGTATGTTGTTGTTTATATATCACTTTTCTTCTACTCTTTTTGGGCTCTCACTCTCTTTCATTATTAGAGCGAATCAAGAAAAGGACTGGAGAAAGGACCCCCAACTCATGAGGTACATGTCAATGATTAGGCCCGTTTGAATAGTCCATCCACTGTGGGTTGAGGATTTATCTGCTACTTATAAACTAAAGGAGAACAACAAAAAAGTTTTGATGAACAGTAAAATAACCACCAAAACAGCCTCTCCAACTAAGCATTTTAT
>BQKN01065192.1:5289-17776 GCA_022839385.1 Asparagus kiusianus
TATATATATATATAATGTTAGAATCCGCCTTCCGGATTAGAAGATATGATTGTTTATTTGCGGAAGTCAATAATACGTATGAGTCGGCATTTAGCTCGTTATTGTCCTGCTCCTCTATGAAATTCTCCGTTAAGCGTCCTACATCAATACCAGACTGGATCCATGTTTATGGGGAAAAAACAAAAAATAAGTGCAATCTTAAATTATTTGAAGGTGACATCAATAAGAAAGTCTAGCCTTAAATTGCATTTTAATGAAAGTCCCTAAATCTTTAATATATTGAAATAATTAGTCTCTTAAATATTCATTGAAATAATTAGTTTACTTCTTATTTTGTTACTCCTATTAATGATTTGATGGATTAACTTGAAATAACTTATAAACATTTGTCGACCTGATAACAATTTTCAATGATTTGAAGGACTAGTTTTAGTATAGCTTATAAGATTTGGGGTGCTTACATAGCAATTTGAATGAATATTAAAGGCCAAATTTGAATATATTAAAGATATAAGAGACTAATATCAAAAACACCCTAAAATCATAGCAACCCGAACAATGTTCAAACTGTGAAAACTTTTGATTATAAATCAACAGTTAATCTAGCAAACTCACACTGTTACCCAACAAGCCAATTTCTCTGCTTAATTTCGTATTCTGTCAACTATAATTTATAGTACTGTTATCATGATAAATTTGAGGTCTGACAACCAAGCATAGATCAAACTTTCTTCCTGTCGCTACCTCTAATGATTCACTCATGTCAAGATCCTCAAGCTTCATTACTGTTGAAAGTTCCCAGCCACAGTAAAACTGTAGAAACATAAGCATAAGCTCAATCGCCATTGTAAATGTCATCCCTACAACATTTTCTTTTATAGAAGGACAAATTCTTCTTTTATCAGTACTAACTGTCACGACATACAACAAGGTAAAATATGCATATCGTGAGAATTAATCTAAATTAATAAAAAATTAAAGAATATCTGGAGTGCTTTCTGATCCTCTGCGATGTCATCTCTTAAGATCTATCAGAAAAGTTTCCTCAAGAGAATAAGCCTTCATCTGAAATACATCTTTCATCAAAGAGAAGCAATGCAAAAAGATAGATTCTTAAAACATTCTGTTCTCATGATTTTTTGCATGCTTATCATGACTCCATAAGGTTACATATAAACCCTATATATAGGATTAAACTAGCCTTATGAATAACAATTCCTAACAGTTAAGGGGCATTTTTAGAAATTGAGGGGGGTTTTGTGCCATTTTGAAAATTTAGAGGGGTAATTTGAGAGAGGCCCGGACATAAGGGGAGTTTCCTAAAATTTTGTTGGTGTTGACGAATCACGAAACTTCTCAACACCACTTCTGGGTCTTGTTCTTAATGATAAAAAAAGATAAAATACAATCACACAAATAATGGACACAAGGATTTACGTGGAAAACCCAAACGGGAAAAAGCACGGGTTGAGCTTGGAGCTCGGAGGATACTTCACTATAATGGAATCAACAAATGAGTATAAGGCACACACGGCACACCCGACAACACCGACTTCCACACAACCCTCACACACCCTCCTTCTTTCTTAACTCAACACTAGAGATCTCTGCAACACAAGAGACTTTTCTTCACTCTAACTCTCTATACTTTCAAGAGAACAAGTGGAAAACTTGGGTGATTTTGGATGATCTCTCCATAATGAGAGGATGCCTATTTATAGGTCTTGATGAACCTTTTCATCTTCCAAAATGATTGGGAATACACAAATCTATCCAGATTCGAGTAGGGTACCTTGACTGACCATAACACCCTCAATACTACTTCGTTTCCTGTGATTCAAAGCATGGAGTAAACTATACATGCACCTCTACAACTTTCATGTAGATTTTCAAGCCAAATAATGACTACATCATGCCTGAAAAGACCATGCAAAATTGTATCTGCATGCAAAAAAACTGCAACAATAAATGAGTTAGAAATTGAGCTAACTCCAACAATCTCCACCTTGGCGAGATATCCAACGCCACTCGAAATTGTCAGCTGCATTTTCGGAGCATTAGTCTTCTGAATCACGAACACTTATCACCGGAACATGGATCTTCTGAATCTAAGAAGTTAGACTACGGAACTTCAGAGAAAGTTCTGCTCGGGCTTCAACTGCTTCACCTTGATGAGCATCAACTCATCTCCCCGCACCTTTGGTGAGTAGGTGCACTCATGAGCTAACATGTCATCAGATTTAGCAGACTCACGCAATGCTTGAACTTCTCCGCCGTAACCGGTTTAGTGAGAAAATCTGCTGCATTCTCGTCAGTATAAACTTTATTCACATCGACCTCTCCATTCATGAGCCAATCACAAATCCGATGATAGCCTACTTCAATATGTTTTGTCCTTGCATGAAATACCTGATTCTTTGCAAGAAAAATAGCACTCTTGCTGTCACATTGAATTTTCACAGAGTTTTGATTTAGACCCAAATCACTTGCTAAGCCCTTGAGTCATATGGCTTCCTTTGCAGCTTCTGTTAATGTCATGTACTTGGCTTCTGTGGTAGACAAGGTATTGATGGATTGTAGCATGGATCTCCAAGATATGGGTCCTCTACCATAAGTGAAAACGTATCCTATTGTAGATCTTCTCTTGTCTAAATCTCCTGCATAATCAGAATCGACGAAACCAGTGATGCGCGCCTCTTCATGTTGTCTTTCAAACATAATCCCCTTGTTTCTGGTGCCCTTCAGGTATCTGAGAATCCATTTGATAGCTTGCCGATGATCTTTACCTGGATTTGACATGTATTTTGACACCACGCTCAAAGCTTGAGTGAGATCTGGCCTTGTGCATACCATTACGTACATTAAGCATCCGACTGCGCTTGCATACAGAATCTTCTTCATTTCTTCAGCTTCAACTTCTGTAGATGGCATCTG
Source organism: Asparagus kiusianus (assembly GCA_022839385.1). Lineage (NCBI taxonomy): Eukaryota > Viridiplantae > Streptophyta > Magnoliopsida > Asparagales > Asparagaceae > Asparagus > Asparagus kiusianus. The sequence continues at coordinate 8,224 of BQKN01065192.1, forward strand.
CTTTGTACTTAAGTTGAAGTGAGTAGCCAATAGAGTGGACACAGGCTTGGAATTGATCATGTTGAATCATTCAATGACCTTTCCAATGTACTTGCTTTGAGACAAGTACAATCTCCCATTATCCCGGTCTCTTTTAATCTCCATTCCGAGAATCTTCTTGGCGGCACCAAGATCTTTCATGTCAAATTCCAAACTCAGCATTCCTTTGAGTTTATTTATTTTTGACATATTTCGACATGCAATCAACATGTCATCCACATATAGCATTAAAATAATCATGTGGCCATCATCAAATGTGTGTGAGTAAACACAACAATCATACTCACCTCTCTTGTAACCAATTCGGAGCATGAAGGAGTCGAAGTGTTTGTATCATTGTCTTGGGGATTGCTTAAGCCCATATAAAGACTTCTTCAATCTACACACAAAGTCTTCTTTTCCTTCTTCCACAAATCGTTCTGGCTAAGCCATGTAGATGGTTTCCTCCAAATGTCCATGAAGAAAAGTTGTCTTCACGTCGAGTTGTTCTAGCTGCATGTCATGCTGTGCTACAAGAGATATCAACACCCGAATGGATGTATGCTTGATCACTGGAGAGAAAATTTCATCATAATCTACTCCTTCCTTTTGTGAGAACCCCTTCGCAACTAACCTTGCTTTGTAGGTAGGAGCCTCTACATCATTTATGCTTTCTTTCTTCCGATAAACCCACTTGGATCCGATGATCTTTCGATCTTGCGATTTTGGAACTAACTCCCAAACAGAGTTCTTATGGAGACATTCCATCTCCTCCGACATAGCACCTATCCATTCTTGCCGCTCATCATTTTCCATGGCTTCTTTGAAAGTAGAAGGATCTTCTCCACTAGCTAAGAGTGCATAGCAGGCTTCATCTTCCCATCCGAATCGTTGAGGAGGCTTGATGACTCTTCTCTGTCTTGATTGTGCTATGCTTGTAGGTTCTGCATGAACCTCTTCGGCTTGTTGATGTTCATCGTGTTGCTCCACCTCAGCTTGACTTTCTGGAATATAACCTTCCGTTGACAAAGGAATTTCAGTACGGCAACGATCCTCATCTTTGTCAATAGCTTCAGCTCCAAGTCTTTCATCAAACACAACATCTCTACTCAGCACTTTCTTCTTGTTTTTTGGATCCCACAACTTGTAGCCTTTCACTCCATTCTCAAAACCGAGAAAAATGCACTCGAGTGACTTTGGCTTCAGCTTGTTCTGTTCATCACTCGGAATATGAACATACGCATTGCATTCGAAAACCTTCAGAGTAGAATAGTCAACTTCTTTGTCCGACCATACTTCTTCGGCACAATTGAAGTTCAGTAGCTTAGATGGTGACCGATTAACCAAGTAGGCAGCATGGTTAACAGATTCAGCCCAGAAAGACTCGGGCAATCCTGCATGAAGTCTAATGCATCTTTCTTTCTCTATGAGAGTCCGGTTCATCCTTTCCGCCGTGCCTTTTTTGTGGAGTTTTCTTCACGGTAAAGTATCGCGTAATGCCTTCTTGCTTGCACAATGCTAGGAATCACCCATCACGATATTCATCTCCATTGTCACTTTACAAATACTTAATTTTCGTCCGGTTTGGTTCTCTACTTCCACCTCCATTCTTTGAACTTCTCAAAGACCTCAGATTTCTCCAGCATGAAGTATACCCAAATTTTTTGCGAATAGTCATCCATGAAGGTGACAAAATAACGAGCACCACCATGAGATTTTGTAGGTGCCGGCCCCCATACATCGGAGTGAATATAGTCAATAATCCCTTTTGCACAATTCTCCTTATTTGTAGGCTTAAATGAGACATTGCATTGCTTTCCAAGTACGCAATACTTGCAGAAATCCAACTTGAAAGTCTCCATGTTCTTCAACAGCTTCCTCTTGTGCAGTTCCTCCATAGCCCACTCACTTATATGGCCAAGACGAAGATGCCATAGTTGAGCCGAGTCTTCAAAGTCAATCTTGGAGTTCTCTTTGGAAGTTGTGGATACAACAACTTCACGTAAGACAGTATCTCCTAGAAGCTTGTACAAGTTGTTGGGAAGCTTCTCTCCTCGCATGATCACCATCGAGCCCTTACAAATCTTGATCTTGCCTCCACCTGAGGAGTAGGTGAGGCCACTTGCGTCTAGAGTGTCCAAAGAAATTAGGTTATTTTTGAGTGCAGGAACATGCTGCACATTGCCGAAAGTACGAATGATTCCATCATACATCTTCACCTTCACTGTGCCAATGCCGATGACCTTGCACACGACATTATTCCTCATAGACTTCACCTCCATCCTTCTTTTCATATGTATTGAACCAAAACCTGTTTGCACACATATAGAAAGAGCAACCTGAATCAAGAATCCATGAATTAGAAATGGTTTCACCTGACGTAACCGAAAGAAGCTCAACACTGTTCTCCGTGGCAACTCCAGCCAAAGAGGTAGTTTCAAATTTCTTCCCTTCTTTCTGATCTGCCTTGAATTTTCAACAGTTCTTCTTGAAGTGGCCTTTCTTATGGCAGTAGTAGCACTCCTTATCCTTGTGGCTCTTGGATTTAGATCTTCCACGATTGTCCAACTTAGCACCTTTCTCTTTTGGTCGATCCCGATCATTCAACCCCTTGACGAGTAGACCTTCATTTTTTAAGTCAGCTCCCGTGATCTTGTTCATTTTGACATGAGAGATGATGTCTTGAACAACCTCTTCAAATCAAAGGTCTCCTTGCCAAACATGAGTGTGGTCCGGAAATGTTTGAATGACGACGACAAGGATCGTAACAATAGCAAAGCTTTATCCTCTTCTTCAAACTTGACCTCCACTCGCAAAAAATCCGTTATACAACGGTTAAACACATTAAGATTCTCCATAATATCATCTCCATCTTCTATATGAAGATTAAACAATTCATCTTTTAAGAAAATCTTGTTAGAGAGAGTCTTTCCCATGTAGAGATTCTCTAACTTCTCCCATGTGCCCCTTGCGGTAGTCTCCTCCATTATATTGTAGGTGACTTCATCGGATAAGTGTAGCTCAATCGAGCTCATTTCCTTAAGGTCTACCTTGTTCCAAGCCTCCATAGACATCGTCTCTGGCTTGTGCTCAACCCCCATAATGCACATGTGTAGATCTTGCTGAATCAAGATATTCTTCATCTTGCGCTGCCACAGTGTGAAATTGCTTCACCCATCAAATGGCTTCAGCTCAACCTTCACACCGCCAATTATCGACTTGTCTTCAGTTATTAAGAACACCACAACCATGCTCTGATACCACTTGTTGGTGTTGACGAATCATGAAACTTCTCAACACCACTTCGGGGTCTTGTTCTTAATGACAAAAAAAGATAAAAACAATCACACAAATAATGGACACAAGGATTTAGGTGGAAAATCCAAACGGGGAAAACCACGGGTTGATCTTGGAGCTCGGAGGATACTTCACTATAATAGAATGAACAAATGGGTACAAGGCACACACGACACACCCGACAACGCCGACTTCCACACAACCCTCACACACCCTCCTTCTTTCTTAACTCAACGCTAGAGATCTCTACAACACAAGAGACTTTCCTTCACTCTCTATACTTTCAAGAGAACAAGTGGAAAACTTGGATGATTTTGGATGGTCTCTCCACAATGAGAGGATGCCTATTTATAGGTCTTGATGAACCTTTTAATCTTCCAAAATGCTTGGGAATACACAAATATGTTCAGATTCGAGTAGGGTACTTTGACTGACCATAACGCCCTCAATACTGCTCCGTTTCCAGTGATTCAAAGCTTGGAGTAAACTATACATGCACCTCTACAACTTTCATGTAGATTTCCGAGCCAAATAATGATGCATCATGCCCGAAAAGACCATGCAAAATTGTATCCGTATGTAGAAAAACTACAGCAATAAATAAGTTGGAAATTGAGCCAACTCTAAAAAATTTACCCTTTATTATATCACCTACTTTGATTTAGGATATTGGTGCTAAGAAGATGAACTAACCATAGAGCAAAGGAAAGAACGGGCTAATACCTGAACACTTCACTCTAACCAAACACATCCGCAAGCCAACAACCAACCTAACTCTGAGAAAAGTCAAAAGATATGTAACAAGTGAACCTATAAATACTCAGTCACTCAATCCAGATCAAACAACTTAATTTCCTTGCTACAATACAATGGCTTCGCCTCCTAGAGTTCCTTTCTTCTCTATGAGTCTCCTCATTGCACTCTTCATCACGAGTGAAGCTGCTCGCCTTCTACTCGAATCCTCGTTACCAGAAATTCCAACAATCCTAAAGCCGGAGCTACCTCCAGCACCTGAGATTCCAAACCTGCCCAAGCTTGAATTACCACCTTTACCTGAATTCCCAAAGCCTGAATTGCCTCCTTTGCCTGAGATTCCAACTCACCCAAAGCTCGAACTACCTCCTCTACCAGAGTTGCCTAAAGTTGAATCGCCACACCTACCGAAGATACCTACCATCACTAAAGCCGAGGAAGCACCACTTCCTGAGATACCAACCGTACCGAAACCCGAGATTCCTAAATTACCTCCTTTCCTGAAATTCTAAAACCTGAGTTACCCTACTTCCTGAGATTCCAACCCTTCCAAAACCTGAACTACCTCATCTACCAGAGTTACCTAAGATTGAAGTGCCACCTTTACCAAAGGTAACGACCGCCGCTAAAACCGACGAAGCACCGATTTTAGATGCACCAACTATGGAGAAAACTAGAAAAAACTAGTTTTTCTATCACAAGTCGACTCATGCACATGCATAAGTCGACTTATGGTAAGTCAACTTGTGTCTGTGCACGAGTCAAGTACGTTCTGTTCTGGAGTTGTGATTTTTTCGCTCTGTCAAGTCGATTTGTGAAGCCTGTTAAGTCGACTTACGAACTGTTCTCCAGTTGTTGTTTCTCTCTCTGCCAAGTCGACTTATGACACCTGTTAAGTCGACTTATGACAGGTTTTTTACACAGGTTCTGTTTGGACTCTGTTTGGGTTTCTGTTTGGATATAAATAATGACATAATTTTCTAGGGTTTAACAATAGAGATTTGAGAGATTCAGAGAGGCTATTGAGCATTGTGAGAGGGAGATATTATGAGCAAGTTGAGAGCTTTGGTTGAGGGTTAGTTTGAGTGATTTTGTGTGATTGTAACTCTTTGTACTCTCCTTGATTTAGTAGAATCTCCCCATTGTTGGCCTTCCTTTTTTGATGATGTTTAACAAACAATTTACGACTAATGTTGTTTGTCTAGTGTTTGTGGTTTTCTATTTATTGTAGACAAACAACAAGTTGGAGGATGGATGGAATCAAGCTTTCACGATAATATCAAATGGAGGTTGACGGAAATAGTAGAGTGAATCCATGCAATTCAAGTTAAAGATTCAAGTTCCCACTTCATCCGCAAGTGTACTAAGATAGAGCATATTAAAGATCAAGATTATTGCTTGGGTAAATAGTTTAGGTTTTATATTATGTGTGTTAAATACTCTAAGCTCAATATCATATACACACACATTTTGTTGGTTTCTATGTATATATATGATGCGGCATAAATATGTACCAAAAAGGTTGCAAGTACACAACCGTGTCAAGTTATAGTATAAAGATATCGATCCCACGAGGAAGGTGTTTTGTAGGAGAAAATATAAAATTGGTTCTTATTTTGTGAGCGTGACAAATAGGAGTGATGAGTAAATGTGATTGTGGAGAGATAATGAAAGTGAAAGTGATAGTGTGTGAAGCGGCACAAAATTTAAGTGAGAGTGGATGTGACAAAGAATGAGTGTGATCAATAAGGTGAGAAGGAAAAATGAATAAAATCAAGAAACAAATAAAAAATCAAGAATGAAGAACAAAATTCTAGAATAAAATAAAATGCAAGAAATTAAAGATGGTGGATTCAATTATAGATATGGGTAATCTAAAATTGAACCCACTTCTTAGAAAAGGGTGATTCCCTAGAGGGTTCTAGCCTAAAGGTGAATCAAACAAAACAAAAATAAACAAAAAGAAAAACTAAACCCAAGAGGGTTCTAGCCTCAAGGTGAATAGTGTAAGAAATTAAAATCTAACTACAAAATAAATTATAAAATCTAAACTACAAAATAAATTGCAAAATCTAAACTACAAAATAAAATTGCAAGAATTAAATGCAAGAAAATAAATCTACTCTATAAGCATGAAATAAATCTAAGGCAATAGGGTTCTAGCCTCTTGGCTATTTAACAAGAAAATAAAATCTAACTACAAGCATAAAAATAAATTTACACTAATAAGCAATAAAAAAGAAATAAAAGAGAAATGCAAACCTTCAAATAATTCTTCATCTTCATCTTCATCTTCATCATCCAACAAAGAGAAGAAGAGAAAAATTTGAAGTGGTAAAAAAATTATTATTATTAATTGCAACAAAAAGTTATAATTTTAGAAGGCCTTCTCAATTAAGAGTAGCCCTCCTCTCCAAAAGGAGTTATAAAAATTTTCACACCTCTAACCCCTCACTCTCTACCCCTATTTATAGTAAACATCAATGAATAAGAGCCCTTGAATTGAATCCTTATCCAAAACCATCAAAAATCAGCCATTGATCTGTAACTGAATCGTAGCCATCGATACCGGCATCGATGCCTGCATCGATGCCGGCATCGATGTCCAATGAAAAATCTGCCTCCATAGATGGCTTCGTCTCGTCGAGATAGGTGATTTTCATATATTATATGTTAAATTCCGCCTTTCGGATTAAGAGATATCGTCATTTCTTTGCGGCCAACCATCTTGAATATATTTTGTTTTCATATTTGATTTTTTTATTTTCTCCGGCTTCTACAAGCTACTCGGCTTGATTCTGGGCTTGATATTTTTGTCTCTTGCTTGTGTTCTTCATTTAATTCATGAGATTTTGTTAAGAGATGGGATTTTTGGGCTTTATTCTTCATTAACCTGCAATTAAAGATAAAAACAATTATTAGTGGTATATTTATTTATATAAAATAGATAATGAGGGTATAGAATTATAATAAAATGTGATTATCAAATACCCCCACACCTAAACTTTTGCTAGTCCTCTAGCAAAGAAAATAAAAAGAAAATCCTAACTCACTTTCGCAGGAATCGCGGTTGTATTTAGCGCATACAACAAGCTTTTAAACCCCTAGGTTACCCTAGTGGACGAGTTGTAGTCTCGTGAGGGTTTGCAGTGAATATACCCACAAAATTCGGTCAACTTGCCAAATTAAAGAAGTCAGTAAATAACTAAATTCACTTGATAACTTTTAGATAATCTAATTGGAGCCAGTTATCACTCAAGAAAACATTTTTATATATAACTCTAAGGTATATTTTCAAGAAAATCTTCTCATTGTAGCGATACAAAACCAAGCCAAACTTAGAAATTTAATTTAAAAGTTTTGAAAAGAACATGCTAACTCTTTGTTTTAAATTATTTTCAAGTTGCTTGATTTAAAATATTTTCCAAGACCATATATACAACTATAAAACATTTATTTATTTTTTTAACTCTTTCATCCTTGGTTATTTTTTTTCTACTTTAACGGGCTTTCTAAGTGACCTTTTAACGAGTTTTAAGCCAATGGATCCCAACCCAATTGGGCTTAGGTCATTAAGTATGGAAATACTCCTTAGGCTTAATTACTCGGTCAGCTTAGGCTTTATAAGATAGAATCACCTAGAATTCAAGAGTATTATTTTTTTTCTTTTTGGTGCCCATTTTTCGCACTCTTCTTTTGCAAATTTTTTTTGCAATTTTTTTTTGTATATGTATATATATTTTGAAAAATATGTAAATCAAGACACTTTGAAAAAAAAATTATTTTCAACTCTAAGTTAAGCATGCAAAAATTTCATTATTTTAAATAAAAGTCCAAGTTAAGACTTAAGTAAAGTATACTACTTTGAAAATTATTTCTTAAGAAATTTATTTAGAGTTATCATAAAAAGTGAACTTAAGTAAATAACCAACTAGGGATTAGAAAATTTCAAATTTGTCAAATAAATCAATTATTACATAACTCTATTAATTTGGCAAGTGACGATATTTTTATAATTTTTTTTAAAGAAAAAGGGGAAAAAACAAAAATGTAACTAAAAATGTAAAATAAAGAGTAAAATAACTAATTCCCACCCCCACACCTAAATTTTGCATTGTCCTCAATGCAATTTCTATGATGTACAAAGTAAAGCAGATAAGAAGTGAAGCACTTACATTTGGTAGGCTGATAAAAATCTGCAATTACCTTTAGGATGAGGAGGATGAAAAAAAATTATTCTTCTTTTTCTTTTCTCTTTTTTTTCTTTTCTCTTTTTCTCTCTTTTTTTTCTTTTTTTTCTTTTTTTTACAACTGAACAAGAAACTCTCAAATGAGAGAAGAATAAATTCTTTTTATTATTCCGAAATAAACAAAATAATCAATGTAGAATGAAATATTCAACATGAAGAGTTCATGTTTTACATTAAATCCTACCTTATTGCTGAAAATTCTCCTACGGATTTTAAATAAATTCAACATGATATAATCAACAATGTGTTGAAATTCTAAGCATTCCGGGGTGTTCAATGATTTTTGTGGCAATGGAAGGTAGGTATTATTGGTGTCATGCATATTGGACTTAGATTCTTGATTTGTGAATGTTTGTTCTCTAACAACCAATTTTTCTTTAGCAATTTTCTCAACCCCAAGATTCATGGTTGATGTGTAAAAATTTGGTGGTTGTTTATTTTCCAAAAATCTTAGTTCATCAAGAAAGAGTTTTTCAAAATTCAGTTCAAAGCAGCAATTGTTTAACACAGTTTCTTTATTTTGACAAACCTGATCTGCTTCTCCTAATATTTTCAGCTCCTCACCAAAAATTTCCTCAAAACTTAGATCTGACTCTTCTTCTTCTTCCCCCGGTCTTTCTTGAATTGAATTATCAGGGGAAGAATGAATTGGAATAAGAATTTAGCTTAAGGTGTTCTTTCCTGATTATCGACCTGTTTTCCTAACTGTAGTGCATTCATTTGAGTGTCCTTAGGATTGACCACGGGTTGACTCAAAATTTCTCCTTCCTCTCCTTCACTTATGGCACTAGCTAGTTGATCAATGTGGGTTTCTAATCTAGCTATGGCTTGAGTGTTAGAGTTAAGTATGAGTTCGGTTGATTGCATAAAGGAGTTCATCGTGTAGGATGTTTGAGTTAACATATCCGTGGCTAGTGTGGAGGCCTTAATAATGATTTCAAAACCTTTTTCCAAAAAATTAAGACGTTCATCATGATCTGTATCAAGAGGAGTGTGAGTTATAACTTGATGATGAGGAGACTGATTTTGATGTGACAGATTGGGTTGTTGAAATTGTGGATGAGAATTAAAAGGAACTGTGTTTTCCCTAGAAAAATATTGGGTCGAAGAGGGAGTGAAGTTTTGAGTTTCGGAGTGGTTTCCCTGATTCCATGCAATGTTTGTGTAACTTGCCCAACCTGGGTTGTAGGTTGGAAAAAATGGATCATTTACCGAATACTGATATGGACTTTCTA
>BQKN01065192.1:62468-74098 GCA_022839385.1 Asparagus kiusianus
CCGAGCTGTGAGTGGGGACCTATCGGCAATTTTCGATGCCTACAGTATTTATATCAAACACAAATCTTAAACAGAATAGGAAATCAAAACAGACCCGAACCCGACTCGCGGTCGACTGCGCCAAAGCTCGCTGTCGACCGGACAAAACGACAGAATCCAGAAAACTATTACAGGGTTTGGTGGTCAACCGACCAAAGATCCAGAATCTGTACCAAGTCGTGCTCGCTGCCGGTCGACCGTGCCAAAGCTCGCGGTCGACTGGAGAGCACCTAAATATCTGTCAGCTCCAAAAATCCTATTCTTCTCCAATATTTTCGTTGTTTCTATAATTCTTCACCTCGACGAAGTTTTCCCAAAACCGAGCCGACACCAACCGAACCAAATGCCCCACTTGTTATGTCCAGTACGAAGTGAAAATAATTCACGACAACAGACTCAATTCACAACAAGTTAAGACCCAAATGAAATGTAATCACTCTCCAAACGTCGGTATCAATTCACTAAAGCGGCTGTATCATAAAATGACTGCCTACCTATCCTCTTGCCCAAGGAATTAATCCTTCACGTAGTTCACCCAACGGCCTTCAAAGACCTTCAATCAAATAGAAGAGTTCTCAACTCTTCACCAACAAATCTGCGGCTGATAGCTCTCCCAATGGCCCCAAAGTGAAACAAACCAAACACCTCCAACTGAGATGAACCAAATGCCATATTCAAATTAAAACTACGTCCACCAGCTATACTCGAATCAACCAACTCATCATCTGCATCCAAATCCAAATGATCCCCAAATTGTGTTACCTCAGCTAGAATCCCAAACGATACAGTATGATCTGGAGTATGTGGAGTAATCTCCACCTAATGTGGAGTAGCATCACCCTCCACCTACTACGATATCCTAATGATATGATCAACACTCTCCACCTGCCGAGAGTCAAAAGTAACATACCTTCTTAGAACAAAATCAGAAGCTAATATCTGATAATCAAACACGCCTATGAATCCTAAATGTGCTATCGGATCAAATCTCATATCCTCGATATGACCAAATGTTGGGCAACCAAATATCTGACGCAACCTAAAATATGAAGCAGTTCCACCAGATCCAAAATCTCCACACGCAGTAGTCGGCAACCTATGACTAAGATGACCCAAATATGTCGAAGCTGCAAAACTCCTCTGCAATCCAATGCTCGACAACCCACGCCGATCCTCCTCCAGCAAGAAATGATCTATCAAAACTATCATCTCATATCATCGCTCCAATGTTTCCTCTCCAATGAAGTGTCTCAAACTGCTGTGAGCGCGGACAAACGCAAGAAAGAACCCCTACAAAAATCAGAACAAATAGTTACCTTTCTGCTAATACACTTCCTCCATCTGTTATTGACTTCTAGAACTTCACACCAACGAGACTTGGTTGTAACCCGCTAATGTCTAGAACAGTCTCCAACTATGGAAACCAAATACTGATTACCTCCAAATGATGCTTCCTTGGAAGGCCCCCAAATGCCTGAATGAACACCACCTAGAAGATCCCTTGATCGATGGATAGAAGTACCAAACTCCACCTCGGTCTTCTTGCTCATACCAATATGCTCAAAGGATTTCAATCTGCCGGTCAAAGTACTCCTTAACAATCCATGCACGGCATAACCAATTAAATATCCTAACCTCAACAAATGCCACAGTTTAGTCAAATCCAAAGAAGTCATCAGCTCGCTATCAAACACCATGCTCCTAATCAAATTATAATACAAAATCTTCCTCCTGACGCCCTTTGTCACAATCATAGATCTAAATGTAACCTTCAAACAAGCATCCTCTAAGGTCACCCTATAGCCTGCTGCCTCCAAAACTCTAAGTGAAATGATGTTCTTCTTTAACTGAGGAACGAACCTAACTTCATCCAACTCCCGAATCACCTCGTCACACATCCTAATATGAACGATACCGATACCACCAATAGGGCATTCATGATTATTACTCATGAGTATGACATCCCTTCTTTCCAATTTCTAAAAGCTGAAGAACCAATCCCTTTTAGGGAAAATGTGGTAAGAGACACCCGAATCCAACATCCACTCTAGAAAGTCGATAACACAAACTGACGGTAGTGCAGATAATGAGTACCCTAAAGAATCCGAATCTGAATTGTCGCCACTAGCCTTAACAACATTCACTTCTGAAGCTTGAATAGCTTTCCTATTTTTCTTCCCGGCTCAATCTGTCAACTTTGGGCATTCGGCTTTCTAATGTCTATCCTCTTTACAAAAGGCACACTGATTCCTACGAACTCCAAGATGTGCCCCTCTAGATTGTGACCTTCTATTTTGGTTTGGACTCTTTGCTCTTACGACCAATGCCCCCGTTACTAGCTCAATTGAAGTCTCTTTATCCTTCTTTCGAAGCTGATAATTTACAAGTGCAGCGGTGACCTCACTATACGAAAGAGATGCCTTCCCATTAATAAGTGTAAGAACGAAAGTCTTATATTCCTTGTCGGGCAATGAACTCAACAATAACAACGCCTCATCTTTATTTTCAATCATAGCATCTACATTCGCCAAATCCGTAAGAAGCTTCGTGTAGTGGTTTATGTGATCACCAATGGACGTCTCATTCTTCAATTGGAAGCGATAAAGCCTCCTCTTCAAATGCAAGTGGTTTTTTACACTCTTTGTCAAATACTTTCCCTTTAATGTCTCCCAAATCAATCTTCTTAGCCGAAGTATCATTGATCATATCATATTTTAAATCTTGAGTTAAACAATATCTATTCACACCACACGTCGTTCTATTCATCTTCTTCCAAACCTTCTCTTCAATGTCGTCCAGTTTCTCATCCAACTCTAATGTATCTTTCAAATTTTGCACGTTGAGCGCATCCAAAACTTCACATCTCCAAAGACCAAAATTGTTTGTGCCATTAAAATTCTCCACATGTATTTTCATAGAGTGGATATTCAAACTTTAGACGGTCTTCACGTCAGAAGTACCCTCCACAACACCTTCTTTCTCGACCATCTTTCTCAAAGCACCAACAAAACAATGCAGAACAAATAAAGAATAGATCCAAACTAAAAAAGAAAGATTTTTACCTCCAACTGAAACCCTAATACGGGCCTCCGAAAGATCTCACCCCACATGACGGAAACGAGATCCACAAATAGGAAAAATCTCACATTTATCACCAACTGAAGTCCTAGATGACTTCAAAAGCGATCTACTCCTCCAACTAGCCCAAGCATAACCAAAGTTCTGATACCAATTATTGTACGCAGAAGCCAAAATAAACGATGTGCTTCGAGGAACCAAAACAAACGCCGAGAGAAGGCCAAACAAACCAAAGTAATACCACAAACATAAACAATCAATTTTAACATGGTTCGACAAGGTGCCTACATCCACGAGGCAAGAAAGGGATAAAGTTTTCACTAATAGAGAAGAAGAGTACAAACTGAGATTATAAATTACTCGAACTCACCAAGTAAACTCACCAACAAATCTCTAATTCTCTCCAAAGAAAATCCTAACCAATAGCTCAGAAAATATCTCTTTTCTGTGTTCCAAATATCCCCACAATAAGCCTAATCAAAGCCAAAGAAACTCTAAGATATGTGTTGATATTTATACCAAACACAAATCCCAAACAGAATAGGAACCCAAAATAGACCCAAACCCAACTCGCGGTCGACCGCGCCAAAGCTCATGATCGACCGGACAGAGCGACAGAATCCAGAAAACCATTACAGGGTTTGATGGTCGACCACCGAAATCGTCACGGTCAACCGACCAAAGATCCAGAATCTCTACCAAGTCGTGCACATTGCCGGTCGATCATGCCAAAGCTCGCGGTTGACCGGAGAGCACCCAAATGTCTGTCAGCTCAAAAAATCCTGTTCTTTTCTAATGTTTTCACCGTTTCTACAGAACTACATCCTAACATTTTAGTGTTGAAAGTCAATTAGTTTGATCCTTCGTGTTAGTTCTTCATGCTCAACATTTTTTCATATTTTTGGCCTTTTTTTTAACTTAGTCCCGAATAGAACTCAAAATCATGGGAACCATGTTAGGACCTTCAGACTGTGTGGGTCAATGTTGGCGGGCAAATTTTTAGTCTTTCTTAAACATCTTGTCTTGGTAACTCAAAAAATAAATAAAAGGGTTTTTTTCGATATTAGTCCTTTAAATCATAGTGAATTTGATATTAGTCTCTCAAATCTTTATATTTTGATATTAGTCCCTCAAATACACTTTAGTGGTTGACAATGGTCCTTCTGTTAATGTCACATTTAAAAAATGGTAAACTATGGTTAGTTAACAGTAATCCTAAGTGGGTAATTACGTAACTATCCCCACTCATTAAGTTATGCTACCAAACCAATCTCTCTCTCTATCTCTCCCAAGTCCGCTCTCTTTCTCTATCTCTCCCAATTCCTCCCAATTTTTGCTTTGAAAAAAAAATGAAATCACACTAAAATTAATGGCAAATCTAGACAAAATCTTTGCTTTAGAGTGAAGATGAAGGATCCTAAGAAGCAATTGTAGTAGGAAATCAGTGATTGTGGAGGTAAAAAATATTTTTTATTGATTCTTGTTTATGCATGCATATTCTTTATGAGGGTTTTATGGTGTGGTGGACTTATCAGATTTGGGGGGTTATAGTTAGGAGTGTTAGTCATGAAACCCCAATTTTGTGGATTGTAGACAATTTTCTCATAACTGAAAAAATCCTTATTTTAATTGAAATTTTGGGTGAAATTACATTGGTACATTTCTTTTTTTTTGGGAAAATGTCTGTAGCCTTACATTAATATGTTATATTGCTGTTAATTTCATGTTTTTTCTATTATGATGCAGTCATAGTCTTTGTGGATTTTTTTAGTGTTTTGATAGAACTAAGGGATTTGGGTGAAATTACTCTTTTTATGGATTTTTTTTGTTATAGTGCTATGGTAGTCTAGGTTTCTATGCTGTTTAATTACCTTCATGTTGAGCATTTTGGGGTGTTTAATTATGTTGTTCAATTATTGGCAATTCTTGATTTACGAATGCATGGTATTGAACTTTTTTTCATTGTTCATTACATGTAGGTTTATTTGTTGCATTTTTATGAAGGAAGGTGTAGTTGAAATTGTTCTTAGGTATAGTGGATATTGGAGGGATGTACTTAGGACTAGTAGAAAGAAGTATGAATATGGTAACCAAAAGACGCTAAAGGTAGTTATTAAAGACATAACATTGAAAAAGTTTGGTGAATTAATTGCTGAATTTTCTATCAGTTGTGAAGGGTAGTATTATGAAGTTGTCATATACTATTCCTGGAACAAGTCCTAAAAGGTTTGCTAGAATCAAGACGCATGTTGGTTTTTTTGGTTGTTATTAACAATCACTTAAACAAGAAGAGGCTGGAAATGTTTTTAACACTTGGTTCCGTGTCAAGCATAATTAGGGTTCGCAAGTATCCTATAGAAGAAGAAATCCACCTAGAGAGCATGCATACAAGTCAAAAAAAAACAATTCATATAGATATGAATGCATTATCTAGTGATGATGAAGAGGATCAAGGGGTTAGTGATGACATATTTGTCAACATGGGCACAACACAAGATGAATTTGATAGGGAAATTTATAATGATGATGGTTTTGATTGGGGTTTAAAATGATGATGAACTTGAAGTGACTGACATTGAGTTAGGGGGAACTAGTGTTCAAAATGAAAATGAAGCTCACATGTACGATGAGAGGACATCATAGGTGATGCTGATGAAGTAGTTTCAAAGGATGAATACCATTCAAATCATAGCTAAAATGAGGAGATAGAAAGCGAAGATGAGGCCGATTCAGTCTTATATGATGAGGGATCAATTTTGCACAATGACGAAGAGGACCCAGAATTTTTTATAGGGAAAATATTTTCTAACACTAAACAATTGAAGAAATCATTGTAGCAACATGCAATAAAATGAATTTTAATTACCAGTATGTGAAGAATGATAATGACAGAATGGTGGTCAAATGCAAAAGGGAGGGTTGTGAGTGGTAGATGAGAACTAAGAGACTATATGATGGTAAGATCATGGAGGTTACGAAGCTTCAGGAACTCCATACATATGTTGGTGTTAACAGTTGTGGTAGTGAGCAAGCAGCTTGCTATTGGATTACAAACAAAATACTAAAAGATGTAAAAAAAAGAATGCTAATATCAAACCAGGGGACATTCAAAGTGCAGTACTAAACAAATATGGGTTAACTATCAATTATAATAGAGCTTGGAGGGGAAGGGAAAATGCTAAAGAAATGATTTTTAGGAATGTAGAAGCAACATATGATATGGTCTTAACATTAAAAAATGAGCTATTGAAGAGCAATCCTGAAAGTCTTGTGGATATGCAAGTTGAGGAAGATAATGCATTTAAGAGGATGCTTGTATGCTTTAATGCTTACATACAAGGCTTCAGAGATTGTTGTAGACAATTTTTAGGCCTTCATGGTTGTCACTTAAGGTTAAAATACCTTGGTACCTCTTGACTGCCACTGTCTTGGAAAGAAACTTTGATTTGTATCTTGTTGCCTTTGCTATTGTCGAGGGTGAGAGTGGTGACTCTTGGCATTGGTTCATTCAAAACTTATTAGTTGCATTCCATGATGCCAGTTCTATTTAGGATTTATCAATAATCAATGATCAAGAGGGTGAGAGTGATGACTCTTGGCATTGGTTCATTCAAAACTTATTAGTTGCATTCTATGATGTCAGTTATGTTTAGGATTTATCAATAATCAGTGATCAAGAAAAGGGGCTACTAGATGTAGTCTTTATTTTGTTACCTACTGTAGAGCATAGAGTTTTTATGAGGCATATTTGGAAGAATTTTAGAAAAGACTTTAAAGGGAATTTTTATGAGAAAACTTTGTGGGATGCAGCAAGAGCATACACTTTTGAGGAATAGAACATGCACATGAGGGCGTTAGATCAAGTTTCACATGCAGCTTACAAAAGATGAACATCTAATCAACACTTTGTGTGGTCTAGATCTAAATTCAATACTGTTGCAGTGAATCACTATATTGTCAACTACTTGTCTGAGTCTACTAATTCATCGCTAGATTCCTTCATGTGGTTGATCTTATTAATAGAATTAGATCTAAAATGATGGAAAAGTTCAATAAAAGGAGAAAGCAAGCAACAAAATGGAAGGGCAAGTTGGTTTCTTATGCAGATATGTATTACCAAGATTTGAGTAACAAGTTAGGAGGATATCAAGTCAAGTATACTAATGATGATGAAGCTAAAGTGGAGAATGAGTTTGAAAGGAGAGTGGTTAATCTTGAATATCGTATTATTATCACTGGGTTGCCATGCATTCATGTTGCTAATTTGATTAGAACAATAAGGAATGCATATTGGTCCCAATTCTATAATCATTATTATAGTATGGATATGTATGCAATTTATTCATGTTAACTCATTTTCATAATTTCATTTAATTTTATATTCATGTTGCTAACACTTATGTATTTTATATGTAACTGCAACTATAAATTGGCATATAAAGAGTTTATAGGGGTTCTACCAACAAAGGACCAGTGGGAAATATATGTGAAATATTTCACAATAAGCCCTTACATACAAAGAGACCAAGAGGAAGACCAAAGAAGAAGAGGATAAGATGGAGAGGCGAAGATGATCTTGGTAGAGAGGGACCATCACAAGTGAGCAAGAGGGTTCATAGATGCAGTAGATGCAAAGTCCTTGGACATCACAAGACCAAATGTGAGCAACCTATAAATGACAGTGATGAGAATACTCAACATGCATAAAATCATGCACAAGACTAAGCAAGTCAAGTAGCAGGACCAATGTGATGTACACATTGTTTTTCAGTTATTTTAGGTTAGATGCTAATAAGTATCTGTTCTTTTAGATTTACTGGAACAAAGGGAAGCATAAGAAAGATGTCTGCTGTTAGAGGAGGAAGGGGTATAAGGCACATTACTAATGGTGTGCCAACACCATCAACAACAACCCTTTCAGCGACATGGGAAGCAACAATATTGTAGCCAACACCAATAACACATCCACCAACACCATCAGCGCCATAATCATCAGCAACACATGCAGTAGCTAGATCATTCAATTAGTGCTAATATTTTTTTTTGCTAAGTAACTTTTGTGTATACGCTCAAGTATGGAGCGAGCAGTTGTCTTGATACATGACTTTTTTTTGAAAGCTTGATCAAATAGTATTTTGAGTATAGGCTCAAGTGTTTCAATGTGTACATGATATTTTGTCATGTTAGGATCATGTACACTAAGAAACACTTATATATATTGTGTTAAGTCAATGTTTAAGTTATGGCATGGTTTTTGTGTATATTTGGCCATGTAAAATACTTGCAAGTCAATATGAAACTTGGTTTTACTCTATTGTCCTTAATGTATTTGATTTATGTATCTTGTCTATAATGTTACCAGCTTCTCTATAATTGATTTATGTATAATGTGAACAAAATCAATTCAGTAATATTAATAAGCACAAATATGATCAAAATCCAAAAATAACATTAAATTGAACAAATAACATCAAATATATACCAATAATTTTATTAAATTTCACAAATTATATCAATTCTTCTCAAATTCCATACAATTCTTCAACATAATTTTACATAACTCCTAAACTTGTTACATAATTTTAGCAAAAACTAACACCGCTAGCACAACCAAAACAATCTTCATCCACATTAAAACTTCATCAACCTTCTTAGATAACATGTTAATATCCTTTGACATTTTCACCATCAAGCTCCTATTATCATCAACCCAAGTAAAGTACCCATAACCCTTGTATGTTGAATTCCGATATTGTGGGCAGTCGTAGAATTATAAACCCTTATTCGCCTCTTGCTTGCAAGTCCTTATATTGCTTTGTAACCCGCAAAAACATCTCATGTTAGCACCGTCTGCACTACCTCCCTTGCCACTAGTCTTGGATGAACCCGAGAACTCCATTTTCAAATTGTCGTCTAAGCTAGGGTTTGAGGGTCTAAATTGGAAGAGGAGAGGAGGAAATATGGAGTGGAGGCCAAGATTTGAGTTTCATGTGGGTGTTTTTATGGGTTCCGAAATATTATCGTTGGGGGGAAGAAGATGAGACTCTTAATAGGTTTTGGGTCCATTGAATGCGGGTTTGGGTTTTTAACTGAGGACATAACTGTCCCAATGAGTTCCACTGTTAGAGTTAACAAAATATTCCGTTAGCTTGTAACACCAACTAACAATAGGGACCATCGTCAATGGCTAAGGGCCCGTTTGTTTGGCGTTGGGAGATTTCCTAAAAACCAAGAAAAGGAAATCCATGTACTTTTTTCATTAAAATATTATTTTTATCCATTTCTCTCCATAAAACTCAACCCAAGAAAAAGAAATCTATACACTTTTATCAATAAAATATTATTTTTATCCACCAACTCATCACATCTTATCTCCTTTCTTACTTTTAAAAATATACCAAACACAAGAAACGGGTCACATCATCCAACCCATCTCATCTCATATTTAAAAATCACTCACATCATCCAATAATATGGTGACAACTCATCTCATCTCATTAACATTTCATTTCTACCCATTTCCTCAAAAAAAAAAAAGAAATTGATTTCCTTAAGTGTGGGTCACATCATCCAATAATATACAAACAACTCATCTCATCTCATCTATTTTCTTATTTTTAAGAATGAACCAAACACAAGAAAAAAATTATTATAGGAAATAGGTTTCTTATAATACATTTTCTTATTTTTTTAACCAACCAAACAACATCAAAACAAGTTTTCTTAAAAAATCACTCACATCATCCAATAATATGATGACAACTCATCTCATCTCATCTCCTATTCTTTGATTTCCTTCTTTTTTTAACCAACCAAACAACTATAATTCAAGAAATCCTATTCTTTAATTTCCTATTCTTTGATTTCCTAAAAATTTTTGCGAAACGAACAGCCCCTAAAGTGTATTTGAGGGGCTAATATCAAAACATGATGATTTTAGGAACTAATATCAAATTAGCGATGAAGTAAGGGACCAATATCGAAAAACCCCTAAATAAAAACAAGTAAATAAATAAATTTACAAATTTTTCTCACATGCGTCATTTCCATGTTCCTGTCCCCATCAAACCGCTAAAAACACCGTACACCATCTATCTGCGTCCATCCTCATCAAGTCCCCAGGATTTTGAAAACTTTCGAACTTCAACCGCACCCACTTTCTCACCCTCGGATTCAGTTAATAATAAATAAACTCCTCGCCTCCAATTGCCAATAGCCCTTCAAAGTCTCCGCCCAATTCAAAACCCTAGTCCGCAGTTCCCCATGAGCTCCGACTCCGATTTCGCGTCTTTCCCCTCGGTCCACGATTCCGATCGCCACCAGATCGACGGCGGGATCGACACGTCATCCTCATCCTCGCCGGCGGCGGTGGCCGCGGCGATAGAATCGAGGAGGCTGTGGAGGGACGTGTTTTGGCTCTGCGTGTTTGTGCTTCATCTTCTCGCCATTGGATTTGTTCTCGGGCTTCTTGGATTGAACCGGTTCAAGAAACCCGACCGGCTCAACATTGATCGGTTCACCAACATAACGACGGTCGTCGGCGGAGACCGGTTTGCCAACTGGCCACCCTAATTATTGTAGTTTTTAGGCTTATTTACGCTTTAATACCCCAAAGTTTCATCCTTTACTGATTTTGATAGGCTGAAGTTTTATTTTGACAGTTTGATGCTCCAAAGTTTTCAAATTGACTTAAAATTGGCAATTTGATACCCTATACCTCAAAATTAAAATTTGGTAAGAAAATTGTTTGCTATTCACTTTTCTTGAACAATATTAATGTCAAATTTTTGTACCATCTGGAGTATCAAACTATCAAAATAGAACGTCCACAGTATCAAAGTTAGGAAACGGTGCAACTTTGGGGTATTAAAGTGCAAGTGACCCTAGTTTTGACCAGTTTTGCGTGAATGTCATAAACAGTTTTGTATAAAAGTACGCCAAAATATTTTTACTACAGAAAAATATGACAAGCTTTCAAATCTATATCATCATATTTAGGGGATAATTCATTAACAAAAGGGCAATTTCACAAACCTATTATGAATGATTTAGGATTTTATATACAAAAATACGGTCTAGACTAATTTTGTTATATAAAAATATTACAATACAAAATACCACATACTGTAAGAAAACTACACTAATAAATGGTGCCCAAGGCAGGGTTTTTTTAATTTTGGGTGGGGGCCAAAATAAAACTGTAAGACTATGACTTGATCAAAACACGATCAATATTACAATCATACAATGTATAATTAACTTTCATATATGTAAATAGGTGAAAGCGGAACCTAAGGTACAAATTTTATAAAAAAGAAATATTTTAGTGAATACTTAAAAGTTAAAACATTTCAATATATGTTGAATCAGCATACTTTAGTCTTATAAAATCTCTTTCCAAAAATTTTACAATGTATTGAAACATGATCAATATTACAATGTATAGTTAACTTTCATATATGTAAATAGGTGAAAGAAGAACCTAAAGTACAAATTTTACAAAAAAAGAAATA
>BQKN01065192.1:74108-85611 GCA_022839385.1 Asparagus kiusianus
TAGGTGAAAGAAGAACCTAAAGTACAAATTTTACAAAAAAAGAAATATTTTAGTGAATACTTAAAACTTAAAAGTTAAAAGATTTCAATATATGTTGAATCAGCATACTTTAGTCTTATAAAATCTCTTTCCAAAAATGTACTGGTTGTAGTTGGTTTCTCTCTAACCACAGACTATAAATTATAGTCTTTTTGAAGACTTGACAAATTAACAATGCTTTGCACATTATACTATTAAACTTGTTTGAAACAATACTATTGATTTTGAGCCTAGTTTTGGTAGATTTCGATGTTGACTTTGGTTGATTTGGTGACTACCTGTCGCTAGTTAATCACTACCCAACTGTGGTTAACAATTGAAATGGTAAACATAACAAAGGGTAATTTCAAAGCTTCAAACACTTCAAAAGTTTGGAAGATTAATTGCAAGATATGAAGTTTTGGGAGACTATTTCGAATATGAAATATTTGAGGGATTACTTTCAAATAGAAAAAATTGGGGACTAATTTTAAATGTGAAAGATTGGAGGGACTAATATGAGAAGAGAACTTATATACCTAGCCTACCTAGCCTTGTTTGTAATAAGTCAGAGACGCCATGGTCACCCCTTGGCCCCCTGGCTCCACCAGGGCTAATAAAGTTGTGTATAAGGTCAAAGTCATCTAGAGAACAATTTATTAATGTTAGAGAACAATTCATTAATGCATGGTAGTTTTGCAAAGTTTGCCTATTTATTAATGAATTGTTCTCTAGATGACTTGGACCTTGTACATGACTTCTATTGATGTTTATTTTTATTTTTTATGGTATATAGTATTATCTATAGTTTTTAAAGTTTGTAATATTTTTCTATAATAAGCATAGTTTAGAATAATTATGAACAAAGTCTTTTATAATGCATGAATGATTTTTGAAAATTTCCCTTTATTAATAAATTGTCTCCTAGATGACTTTGACCTCCTACATGACTTCGACCTTCTACATGACTTTTATTTATGTAGATTATATCATTCTGATGGTATGTGGTATTCTTTATAGATCTGGAAGTTTGTAATATTTCCTTGTAATTCCGCTGTAATAAAAGTAGTGTATAGTAATTTTGTGCAAACTTTCTAATAATTCATGATAGTTTTTGCAAAAATTTTCCCTATATTAATGAATTGTGCCCAAAAACTTGGCTTCCTAATAGTTACATGACTTTTATTACTGTAGTTTTCTGATGGTATGTCACATTTTTTATTTTCTATAGACTTAAAAGTTTTTAACTGTAATAAGAATAGTTTGTAGTAGATTTATACAAAATTTTCAATAATGCATGATGGTTTTATGGAATTTGCCCTTTTTATTGAATTGTCCTCAAAATGACTTTGACCTGTTAATGTAGTTTTCTGACGGAGACGTACTGGCCGCTATATGGTGCTGCGGGAGGCATTGGGGCAGCATTGGCAGTGGCGTGGTTGATTTTGCTGGGGAGCAGGGCGGAGCAGATGATGAAGGTTTCGGTTCATAGCTTGACAACTTATTTGGCGGTGATCAGTGTGTTGTGCTTTTGGGGAAAGTTTTTCTTCTGGGGGGTTGCTTTTGCGGTTGGGGCCGGATTGCAATTTATGTATGTAATGTCTGTGATTGATAGGTATGTATTCTTTCATGGTTTAATCTCATAGCCATTTAAAATTTACATATTTTTTTCGTCTGCTTCAGTACTTAGTTCCTCAGCAATTATGGATGCATCCACATGTAATTACTTTGAAAAAATAGGGGTATATGAAGCATGTTTGCCCCTTTGCGAAAATATTAGGTAAATGGATTGTTATAATAGTCTTTTGTATTCCCATTAAACTAAAGAAGATAGTTCATTCACAAAGAGTGGTTACAAAAGTTAACAATTAGCATGGGATCGATGAGGATGATGTCTGTGACAGACTGGTATTTTTTCTTTTGGTTCCTACAAAAGAATAAAAGTAACTGTTTTAGATTCTATCCCCGCCCTGTTGAAAACTTAGCGGTTTTTAGATGCATCATCATGTAAACAAAGACTAAAACTTGGTTTCATGAAAATCCCCTTTGTCAGGTTTGGACTGATGAATTGTGCCTTGCCATTGACTTATTATTGAGTTAAAAAAATCCTTAGTCAGTTCATTAATTTAGTCATGTTCATTTTTTTTTGAAGTAATAGATTAGCCATGTTCAGTTATTAGTCTAGTGATGGTTACTTTAGAAAGAAAACTTAGATTTTTATTTTTGTATATTGGTACATTATGCATTTGACATAATCCTCCACATCATGTAACCATTTTGGATTTTATCCATTCATTTTGCTTGAGCGTATCTATCCATTGGAATATGGTTAGTCGTTACAGACGCATCATCATATAAACAGTGACTAAAACTTTGGGCAAATGAGGAAACTTTACTTTTAATGGGAGAAAAAGTTTAAATTTATGTTTTCATGTAAATGCCCTATATCAGCTTTGAAAACTGATGACCAATATGTTGCCTATGGTCACTAATGTGGGACACTGAAATAAGACATCATAGGTGGCATAGAAAGGGTACAGAATCCTAAAAACTACAGAACATGTGTATACGTATATTTATATGTTGTATGCCTGTGTATGTAATACTTAATGTAAAAACATTAAACATAAAACCACAATAAAATTTCAAGTGAATTTTGAGATTTATGTAACGTAAAGAATGAGGTTCATACGCTAGGTTTCCTGGAAACGTGTATGGGTATAGGTACGGTTTGAGACACAACAAATTTGTAAAATGTAGGGTATGTGGACACGACTACATGTAAATATAATAACTTAGCTCATTATTGTTTTTCAGTTCATGTGTTATTAGAATTAAATTTTCTACCACATTTTAAAGTTTGTTTTATTATGTTGATTATTATAAATTGGAAACTGCTTGTTTTTGGACTAGACACCCAAATGACCCTCTAAAACTGTAGTTTCGAACTTGGGTATGGGCTAAAACGAACCCGACCCATATCTAACAGGTTTCAAGAAATGATTTGAAGTGTAGGATATTCGTCCAAGAAGTGTATGACAAGTGTTTTAAATTAATACATATATCATATAATTGAGTACGAGATTGAATAAATGTATGCATATATATCCAAGGAGCGGCCATGAAATTTGGGTATGGATAGCGTCGGGTATGGGTACGGCTTCATGATAGAAGTACCCAGGTAACATAGTTTATTCATAAAGGATATTCTAGTGTGCAATTTAAAAAAATAAAAAATGTTTTATTTATTGTAAAGCTTAACAAAATGTAATTATATATATAATCTATGTTATCCATTCAACAATTAGCTTTTGAAGCAATATGTATTTTAAATTAATCTAACTAAACAATAACTTTCTATAGGATTCCATTCACAATGTCAGTATTGCAAAAAGCTGTAAAGATGGTTTGGGATCTTCCAGAGGTGATGCAAGTGTCCTATGTTTCTCTGTTGATCATGCTTTGCTGGATGGTATTGTGGTCATTTGGAGTAGCTGGTGTTATTGCTTTAAACATGCAAGATGGTGGAAGCTGGTGGCTTCTTGTGGTGAGCTGGCAAGTTTCTCTTTTGTCTGCTGCTGTTTAGTCTGTACTGTTGTTAATATATTAAGTGCATTGTAGATGACATTCTTGTCTTGTTCTCTATATTGCAGGTATTCTCAGTGAGTTTATTTTGGACAGGCGCAGTGGTTTGTAATACAGTACACGTTATAGTATCTGGGATGGTTTTTCTTGTTCTTATCCATGGCGGTCGGAGAGCCGAATCAATGCCTCCAAAACCGTTGGTGAAGTCATTGCGCTATGCAGTGACAACTTCATTTGGTAGCATTTGCTATGGATCACTCTTTACAGCCGCCATAAGGACATTGCGCTGGGAGGTATATGTAGTATTTATTGTTGTTTGTTTGCTGCAAAAGTTCGTGGTGTTCAATCGTAATTCTTCTGATTATTCTCGTCATGTATCTAATTCTTCTTTTTTCCTCACGTGCTTAGATCAGAGGAGTTCGATCAAAGATTGGCAACAACGAATGTCTACTTTGTTGTGTTGACTTTTTGTTTCACCTTGTGGAGACACTAGTTCGTTTTTTCAATAAATATGCATATGTTCAGGTTTGTAGTCCTTTTCTCGTGTACTCTATTTTGGAGATTTCTCTTATGTGATCCTGAATACGCTATTTTCTTAACTAGAGTTATTAAAGTGTGCCTTACGTTATGAGCCTTAAATTTTCCGTTCAGATATGGTTGTCAAAATAAGCTTGTGAGAATACCACGTCGGCTCATCCCTTATATTATCCTTACCATCCATCTTGATATATGCACTCGACTTAGTATAATAGGAGAGAATTAATAGGTTCTTGAACTTTGTTCTCATGCATCATCCACAGTTTCTTAGGAGGGTAGACTTATGTGTTTATGCAACTAGTATATAAAGATATGGTCTAAGATATGGAGACATGTATTAGGATGAAGTAGTAGATAGAAGAAGGATTCAGATTGGGTGTGGGCGTGGGCCTGGTTGGGCCTGACCCATGAACCGGCCAGCCTAGATTTGGATCGCGCCAGTTCAAACACGGGGCCGAGCGGGCCTTGGCGGGCCAGGCCGAGGACTTTGTCCTCGGATTTGGGGCTGGACCCAGCCAACGGTTTGGGTTGCCTATCGACCCGCATTCTTTTTTTTTTTCAATTTGTTTTCATGTTATTATGTATGATTTAAAGAGGGAAACCTGTATTTTATTTTTCTAAAAAGTCTAAACCCTATAAATTTATTATTGGCGACTCAAAGGATGAAAGATTCACAATAATTTGAGCATTTTCAATAAATGAAAATGACTATAAATATTCATTAAAATACTGAATAAAGTTCAGTAAATTAAAATCAACATATAACTATTATCTAAGGCCGGCCGGGCCAGGTCGGACGTGGGCTGGGTCGGGCGTGGGCCAAGCATGCTTCTTCAGTTCCTGGGTTTAGAGCAGCACCCAGCTCAGCCCATGGCCTGGGTATATCATGGCAAGGTTGGGCCCGGCTCACTGTAGGTTGGGCCGAATCTTGACCTAAAGCGGGTTGACCCGGTTAGGCATGCAGTTCTAATTGGCCCACGCCCACCCCTAATTTGGATCCTCTCCAATTAGATGGTAATTGGAGAGCGTCCAATTGCTTCAATTCTTACCCTCTTCTAATTTCCAATGGCTTAGATGAAGCCACATAGGATTTTCACTATCACAATACTAGTTTTCACAATAGTGGTTTTGAAAACAATAGTGAATTTCAATATAATATTTAGAGTTTTACATGGCTTCATCTAAGCCTTCAAAATTGGAAAAAGTGTAAGGATTTGGGGTAATGGACACACTCCAAGTAACACTAATTGAAGAGGATCTCTATCCATAGAAGAAAGCTGATCGTATCATAAGTAAGATTTCGGCTTTTTTTTTCGTTGTGGGGTGGGTGGGTTGGGGGGGGGGTGGATTCTGCATATTGCCTTTGGTATTGTCGGAGAGGAGGACATATGTCTAGACAGAAAAAGTAAGGATTGAGGTAATTGGACACACTCCAATTAACACTACTTGAAGAGGATCTCTATCCATAGAAGAAAGCTGATCATATCATAAGTAAGATTTTGGCAAATTTTTTTGTTTTGGGGTGGGTGGGGGAAGGATTCTGCATGTTGCCTTTGGTGTTGTCATACAGGAGGACATGTCTAGACAGTAGATTTGTCACTAGTGGATGTTAGTGATAGCTTGGCATGGAGGGGGAGGTCGCTTCGATACCATGATACATTGGGAAATGACTTCATCCAGTGGGGATAGGCGTGTTTTATTTGTAGTTAAACAAACTAGTACAGTTGCATGATTTTTCAATGTGGAACTAAATAATAGTCTCTTAAATTCTAGCTACTGCTTTTCAAAAAAAAAAAAAAAAATCTAGCTATTGTAGTATTCTTCATCAACACCATGTTGTTTGACTATTAACTGAACTTGATTTTCATCTCTTATAGGCATAACATATAAAGTTATTGTATATTCTGGGAACATTTAAAACTTGCATGACGTTTTTTCTCTCATCAGATTGCAGTTAATGGCAAAGGCTTCAATCACTCTGCTAGAGATGCTTGGGAGTTATTCCAGTCAACCGGTATAGAAGCACTTGTTGCTTATGATTGTTCAGGAGCAGTGCTTTTAATGGGCGCTATTTTGGGTGGTCTCATAACTGGGACTTGCACCGGAGTGTGGACATGGTTTAGAAGTAATGATAAAGTACTTATGGTTGGATGCACTTCCACATTAATGGGAATGATCTTGGTGAGTTATCCTTTTACTTTGTTATTATGCTGTTGGAATTTAATATTTTTGTAACATTTTATTAATTTTTATGCACAAATAGTCCATCAAACAAAAATGATACCTTGTGCGATCAAACAGAAATTGTACTTATTATTGGCAACACAATTAATGCCATACACGTTCCAATGGAATATCATCATAATTAAACTGACAATATGCATGAAGTGTGATTAGCTATGTTACCTAGGTTCTTCCATCAGAAGCCGTACCCATACCCGACACGTACCTGTACCCATACCCATACTGAAACTTCTTGGAAGCTTCTTGAATATATGCATATTTTAGCTCTGGCATATACTCAATTATATAATACATGTTTTAATTTAAAGCACTTCTCAGCACTTATTGGACATAGACATACATTGTACACTTCACATATATTTCTTACATATTGATCTTATGTAAATGAAAAAACAATATTGATCTTACGTAAATTATTAATTTTAATACATATAAATATGAATAACATACATATATTTAGCTGTGTTCCTGTACTCGACCTTTTACGAATTTGTTGTGTCCTATACTCGTACCTGTACCAGTGCCCTTAACCATGCAACTTTGGTGATTAGGGATGAAACAGGATATGGATTCTGTTGATATATCTGTATTGATATTCGATAGGATACTAATGGAAATACTATCTGTATCTGATAGAATATGGATACAAATATACGTATCATCCCCCCCCCGGGGGGGCGCCCCGGGCCCACACACACACATATTCTATAGGATATGGATACAGACATATATCTTCTTTTAGTTTTTATGCATATCCTATCCTATAGGATATAGAAACATATACATGTATCTTCTTTTAGTTTTTATCCATATCCAATAGGATATAGAACTGTGTACAGGTATCTTCTTTTAATTTGTAGGATACAAATAAGAATACATATATGTGTGTTCAAAGGCGCTCACATCACCTCATGCGCATTGCAATGTGGGGTGGCAGCGAAGCGGCCCGCATATGGTGCGACAGTGCCTTTTTGTGCCTCGCAAGCACCCTATGCTTTTTGCAGGGCGCACGCAGCGCTTAGCCTTATATATTTTTGTTCTTAACATTTCAATTGAGTCTTTATACCTGATAACCCTTTCATCATAAAACAAAATAAACCCATTGGTCCTTTTTAGAAGCTCAATATAGGGTCCTAAACGATCCATGTTTACTATTCGATTTTGCTTCGACATTAATCTTGAATTGACTTTTGATTTTATCCGGTTTGCACGATACTTCATGTGGGCACGTGCATCACAGTTCGCTTTGTGCCTGTGCACATAAAGGGACTTTGCGCCCTGCATTTCGCCTCGCGCATTGGTAACACTGATACATATGTAACTAAAATATTCGGTGTCACATTTGAATTACAGTGGAACTTTTTTTGAGCTAAGATTAATAGATTCAAGATCAATTTCGGTGAGCCAGAGGTTTAATTTGATTTGTAGTCGTATTTGATTTTTTGCGGATATGGTTATGAATCTCCATATGGAACCTGGTCCTTATCTGAATGTATGTCCATATTCATGATCAATAAGTGGTAATTGGCACCCCTAAGTGTGATACACGCACAAATTATAAACTTTGTGTGAGAAAGTCACATAAAACTTATGCATGCATGGTCTCTAAACCCATCCCAGTTCCATATACCTGTAAATCCTAGTAAAAGAAATATATGTATAAGCTCATGAAGATTTCTTTCAGTGTCTTGATTTTAATTAAGATGGCTATTTGCTAAGGTCTACATGGCTTCATCTTTTCTTTTTTCTTTTTCTCCCAGGTAGGGCTAGCACTCGCGGTTGTTGAAAGTGCGGTGACATCAATATACATATGTTATGCAGAGGATCCATCCTTGATTCAGAGATGGGATGCCCAATTTTTCTATCAAATGTCGGAGTCACTTCATCAACGGCTGCAGTACAGGAGCGCACGTGCCAGGCACGTGATGGTAAATAGCAGATTTGATCAGATGTCATCAGAAATTATACAAACACCACCTATTTGAACTCAAAAGAAACTACTGTAAAAGAGGGAAAACACATCTAATTGTAACTCCTACTCTAATCAATTCAATACAACTTCAATACAACTTCAATACAGCCTCTCCTTTTTCTCAAAAACTTAAATAATTAGTTCCATGTTACCTTGAATTTGGTTTATAACTCTAATAACTCTATTTATGGAATTCTCGCTTTTCAAAAATCTTAGCTCTCCCTTTCACTTGTTAATTTTATCCTCGGAGATATCATGGATGATGAAATCAGCAATACTATTGGCTTAATCCTCCTCTTCATCAGTGAAGTACTTCTTATAACACTGCTCTACATCATGGACTATTTTGATTGTCGATGCAATAGAAAGAAGTTGGAAAAGGTATCGGTAAGTAACATTGATTCATGCATTGTTGGTGTTGATGGTGAACACAGTTTGATTTGTTCGAGTGAGTTCGATTTGAAGGAAGATGTTCAGATGTTACCACTGTGGAAGCATATTTTCAATCAGTGATGCGTTGATGAATGGCTGATCAAGAACTGGTTGTGCCCTCTTTGTCAAGACATGAAGATTGTCCCTTGAATACGAACTCTATTGGAACATGAACCATAAATTAAAGAACATGTACAGCCTATTTACTAGGCACGTTGAAAGTTCACGTAGAAAATAAACGTATTTCATATTAGCTTGGTCTGAGAGAGCAAATTCTTCGGAGTGCCGTCCTCGCCAAACAGCTGCACTCAAAAACAAAAACGCAAAAAATAAAGGGACTAGAAGTATCTAGGTGCAGTAAGAACACGACCATTCCTTCACCGACGATGATGACCTTCCCCTCTCCCCTTCCCTCCTCAAAACCCTCCTCCGCTGCCACCTCGGCTCCCTCCACTCCTCCGAAGACCCCTTTGACAAAGCCCTGGACACCCTCTAGCTCGCCGTCGACGCCACCCTCGAGTTGCACCCTCGCCGTTGACGCCGCTGCCCGCTGGCTGAAGAAGGGGGACTGGGATGGGTTCTTGGACGCGAGGGGGCTGGCGGCGAGAGGCTTCGTAATGGGTTTGATCGAGAGAGGGGGTTGGCGGCAGTGGGGACCAGATCGAGGGAGAGAGAGATATAGGATTTGATCGAGAAAGAGAGATTTAGGGTCGGGGTTCTGAATGAGGGAATTATATTAGTCGGGTAATGGGTATCGGGTATGGGTTACGCGGGTATTGGGCGGGTGTACAAAGTTCGGTCGGGTCGGTTTAATCGAGTTGTACTTATTTGAACCCGGCCCGAACCGAAGCTTTTCCTAGTTGTAGCCCTAACAACGGTTTAATCGGGTTGTACTTATTTGAACCCGGCCCAAACCGAAGCTTTCTCAAAACCACACCGAACTGCCCAAAGTCGGGCGGTTCGGTTGGTTTGTTTGGTGTGAGCCGAACAATGCTTTGTAGCCCTAACAAGACAACATCAATAATCATGTGTGAAAAAAAAATGTATCTATAGAATATATTGTAGTTAAACTTTTGAAGTTATTGATAAGAGAATTTGAGGCCAACTGCTACATGC
This sequence comes from Asparagus kiusianus, assembly GCA_022839385.1. NCBI lineage: Eukaryota > Viridiplantae > Streptophyta > Magnoliopsida > Asparagales > Asparagaceae > Asparagus > Asparagus kiusianus. The sequence continues at coordinate 84,013 of BQKN01065192.1, forward strand.
CGCTAAATTATTATTACGGAATAAGTTTTTATCTTAGCTCGGGCGTGAGAATGACACTGGTATCCTCCACGCAGTCGCAAAATGCAGGTTTTTGTTAGCTTAACGGGCTGGAATTCATGCAACTTATGTACCACATGACATAACATAAAAGTTCAGCAAGTAAAAAATTAGATGTCGCCATAGCACACGAAAGCGCAACAAGCGTTTAGGATTGGAAAAGAAAACAACAATTTGTAGTTTTGGAACAATACAATGTGAGGGAGAAAAACAATCAAATAACTTTTTTTTCTCTCTCACGTTGACTCCGACTTGGTTTAGAAAGCTAATTAACAACAGTGGTTATGGGCTTAAACTTGTTGTTTTGAATGTGGGTGGGCCTTGGGCTAGTGCATATCTTATCATAACGCCTCGCGCCGTGCAGAACATTCTGCACCATTGAGATAACACATAAGTAGACGGTTTAGATATTTTACTAGCTCTCATCTGTAGCTCAGATCTCATTGCAGAGTGCGGTGTTCTAATAGAAAGTGCACTCGCTTGGTTCTACCCGGCCAAAAGCAGAACAATAATTGAAATAAAAGGAGCTTAAAATCTTAAGTAAACTCGCCATACCACTTCCAATATTTCGATAACAGTCATATATAGTTACTGCCAAGAATTTGGATACCTACATAAAACACTTACGTATAACAATTTCAAGTAAAAAAAAAGAAGTTCTAGTAAAAGAAAACACTTACGTATAACAATTTCAAGTAGCATATTATAAGATTCATAACTAAAGCCCTTCCGTAATTTCTAGAATATTATCTCTCCTTTACGAATCCAACTACTAAAACCCTTTCACATACTTCATCGATCATCCAATCTCGATCATCCCACCATGAGATTGTTGGCTTTAAAAGGATCGGCCTAAGCTTCTTGACTTGCAAACACAAGAGAGATATTGGACTGAATTGGCTGAATTTGTTGAAGAAGGGACTGCAGCAATTAACACAAAACCTGCAGGAAATTTATGCACAAAACAGAGCCTGTAGTTGCTGTTTTGATTCGAACAAAATAAACCTGTAACCAAATATTTGTGGGCTGATTTCAGAGAGAACGAACTGCAGCAAACAGAGAAAGAAGTCTCTGTTTTGGTTGTTGAACGCAGGCAATGAAGGAGCAGGAATTTCTTTCTAAACTTTTATTCACGTTCTACTTCTTTACATTGATTGTTTACATATATATATAGAGAGATAGGGATAAGATTACAACTCTAATCTTTATCCAATAACTAGGAAACCTATCCTAACTAGTATTCAACTATAATTAGAACTCTATCTAAATCATGAATTCAAACTAACAACTCTACCAGATTAACAACTCACATTCTCCCCCTTAATCTGGACGAGATTCCAAGTCCCTTACTCCTAGAAGCTCCCGCATCTCGATGAACTTCACCCTCGCTAGTGCTTTCGTGAGAATATCCGCTCGCTGCTCGCTCGTGCTCACGAACTCCACCTTAATCTGTCCTCGCTCAACACACTCACGTATGAAGTGAAAGCGTGTGTCAATATGCTTGCTTCTTCCATGGAACACTGGATTTTTCATCAAGGCAAT
>BQKN01065192.1:129578-168592 GCA_022839385.1 Asparagus kiusianus
TGGTTTCACCTCGGACTGCAGCCTTGTGTGAACCCAGGGGCGTCACAGTTGGTATCAGAGCTCTAGTTCCAGAATTCCTAGGATCATCCTGTGTCGAGTTGTGGAGCTAGGTTAGAGTTTCCTAGGATTCATGTGTAGAGTCCGCTAAGGATTTCCTAGTATGAGTGAGGACGATATATACGTATATCTCAAAATTGAGAATATTTTTTTTTTGATGACAACTATTTTGCATAAATTCAAAGTATTTGTGTGAATACTATATGTTGTGAAAAATTGTATTATGATACGCTATTTATAAAGGTCTATTTTGACTTATGGACTTTTGTTTTTCTTACCATCAGGAGAGAGATGGCAGGACGAGGTAGGCCCCGTACCAGGAGAGCTAGCCAGGCAGAGTCACAGCAGACTCCACCTGATCAGCAGCCAGCTCAGTCCGAGCCCCAGCAGGTTCCACCTGAGCCGCAGCAGGCTCCTCAGTATCTGGTGGATCTTATGGCCCCCCTTATTGCTCGGATGACAGCTATCGAGGAGATGGTGACGACTCACATTGCACCACGGACACCACCACCACCAGTAGCTCAGCAGCAGGGGATACCGGCCGTCCCGATCAGAGAGAGAGACCCAGAGGTAGCACCTGCAGTTATTCCTCTAGCAGTACCTGACAGAGCCACAGAGCAGGAGACTTGGCTTCGTATGGTGGAGAGATATCAGAAGATGAGGGCACCGGAGTTTTAGGGGTCACCAGACCCTCTAGCTGCCCATAAGTGGAAGGAGGATGTGAGCAACATCCTCGATATACTCAGTGTGGACCCGGTGCAGAAGCAGAGATTGGCATCGTATAGCCTGAAGGGAGATGCCGGGAGGTGGTACCGGCTACAGTTTACCCCAGAGCAGAGGATGACCCTCACATGGGAGGACTTCATTTACTTCTTTGACGGACAGTATGTCTCTTCCTCAGCACGGACTGGGAAGGAGCTCGAGTTATCCCGGTTGACTCAGGGAGACATGACCGTGGCAGAGTTTGAGAGCAGGTTTATGGAGCTATTGCATTTCACGGGCATGTGGCAGACCGGAGAGCGTCAGGCTCAGATGTTTTTGGCTGGGCTTCGCCCAAATCTCCGACGATACCTCGTGTCGAGGAGATTCTATTCAGTTAGGGAGGTAGCTGAAGCTGCCACTTCTCAGGAGATCGAGACCTCTATGTTCCAGAAGGACAAGGAGGGGAAGACCAAGACAGGGCAGAGTAGTGATAAGGGCAAGAACAAGAGAGGCTTTTCTGGACACCAGCAGCAACAGCAGGGCTCTTATAAGAGGGGACCCCAGCAAGATCAGAGAGCGCCTCAGTAGCGCAAGTTTCAAGGATCTTGTTATAACTGTCGCAAGGTCGGGCACAAGGCATCAGAGTGTCGTAGTGCACCAACAGGAGCTCAGCAGGGCAAGGGCCCAAACCAGCCGCAGCAGCGACAGCAGGGCAGAGGACAAGGTCAGCCGAACAGACTTGAGGCACCGCCAGCGACGCAGAGGACAGAGGGGCAGGTTCGAGCAGTCCAGGAGGCTCCCCAGGGGCAGATTGTTCCATACTCTCCAGCATTAGCAGTAGAGCAGACTTCAGCTCCAGGCAGAGTTTATGCAGTGGTTCCTCGTGATCACGGTGCTAGCGGAGCGGTTGTGGAGGGTACGTTCCTTGTGAATTCCTTTCCCGCCCGTATCCTTTTTGATTCGGGAGCTTCGCATTCTTTCATCTCGCATGCATTTATGGCTAGACTCCAGCTTGTAGCTCAGCCACTAGACACCCCTTTGTCAGTTTCCACCCCTTTAGGTGAGGTATCGCTTCTGGAGAGCGTGTGTAGGAGGTGTACCGTCAGTCTAGACGAGTCGGAGTTCATAGTTGATCTGATAGTGTTGCATATGTCCGAGTTTGATGTTATTCTTGGTATGGATTGGTTGTCGTCCTACCATATCAGTATTGACTGCTTTGCGAAGACAGTCAAGTTGCGAGCGTCCGATGGGTCCGAGATGATTGTAGCTACCTCTCAGGGTAACCGATTTGCGGAGTCGTTTCTGGCGTACATCGAGGAGGTGCTGCGACGGGATCAGGGAGCCGAGTTATTGGAGACTAGAGTTGTCTCAGATTTTCAGGATGTCTTTCAGGACATACCTGGGTTACCTCCTGTGAGAGAGGTTGAGTTCTGCATCGAGTTGTAGCCTGGCACAGCCCCGATATCCCGCGCACCCTATCGCATGGCACCAGCTGAGATGAGAGAGCTGCAGACCCAGTTGGACGAGTTGTTAGCTCAGGGCTTTATTCGCCGGAATCATTCTCCGTAGGGCGCTCCGGTCCTCTTCGTGAAGAAGAAGGATGGTAGTATGAGATTATGCATAGATTATAAAGAGTTGAATAAGGTCACTATCCGGAATAGGTACCCATTACCTAGGATTGATGACTTGTTTGACCAGCTGCAGGGAGCGTAGTGTTTCTCGAAGATTGATCTTCGTTCTGGCTATCATCAGCTGCGGGTTCGGGAGATGGATATTCCCAAGACCGCTTTTCTTACTCGATATGGATCCTTCGAGTTCTTGGTCATGCCATTTGGGTTGACCAATGCACCCGCGGTATTCATGGATTTGATGAACCGGGTTTTCCGTCCCTTCTTAGATCAGTTTGTGATCATCTTCATCGACGATATCCTCATTTACTTGAGATCAGAGGCGGAGCACGAGGAGCATCTACGGATAGCGTTGGGGACCCTTCAGGAGCATCAGCTATATGCTAAGTTCAGCAAGTGCGAGTTTTGGCTTCCAGAAGTCAGATTTCTTGGTCATGTTATCAGTAGAGAGGGCATAGCAGTAGACCCAGCTAAGGTCACGGCAGTTCTTGATTGGGAGCCACCGAAGACGGTGTCAGAGATTCGCAACTTTCTGGGTTTAGCTGGATATTACAGGAAGTTCATTCAGGACTTCTCGAAGATTGTGACGCCGATTACACACCTTACGAAGAAGGGTGTACAGTTCATATGGAGCACGGAGTGCCAGAAGGCCTTTGATATTTTGAAGACTAAGTTGACTACCGCGCCGGTTCTGATTATTCCGAGCAGCGACAGGACATTCGTGGTGTACACGGATGCATCATTGGCAGGCTTAGGAGGCGTATTGATGCAGACCCAGAGGGTGGTAGCCTATATCTCACGGCAGTTGAGGGTGCATGAGCAGAACTATCCCACTCATGACTTGGAGTTAGCAGCAGTGGTGTTTGCACTAAAGTCATGGAGGCACTATTTGTATGGAGTGCAGTTCGAGCTATTCACAGACCATCAGAGTCTGAAGTATCTCTTTTCTCAGAAGGAACTCAATCAGAGGCAGAGGAGGTGGATTGAGTTTATCAAGGACTATGAATTCGCGATTCAGTATCATCCAGGGAAGGCGAATGTCGTAGCAGATGCTTTGAGTAGAAAGCGTCGACATCGGGTTGCGGCTTTGAGGTGTTCTTTGCATAGAGACCTTATCACTCTTAGCCAGTTTGATTTTAGACCCGAGATTGGAGGAACCAGTGCGTTTTTGGGAGCTATGTCAGTGCAGCCATCTTGGAGTGACAGGGTTGTCAGGGCACAGTTGGAGGACTCTTGGATTCAAACCCGTAAGGGGGAGATTTCCAAAGAGCCTAAGGCTGATTGGACCGTTGGAGCAGATGGAGGCCTACGGATAAAGGGTAGGTTGGTCATGCCAGCTAGTTCAGAGCTGAAGAGGGAGTTGTTTGATGAGGCACATCGTACTCGGTACACAGTACATCCAGGGACTACCAAGATGTACAAGGACCTGAAGAGACGTTTCTGGTGGAGTGGTATGCGGAGAGAGATTGCAGATTTTGTGGCTAGATGTTTTACCTGTCAGCAGGTGAAGGCAGAGCATCAGAGACCCGCAGGGACCCTTCAGCCTTTGCCTATTCCGGAGTGGAAGTGGGCAGATATTTCCATGGATTTTATCGTGGGGTTGCCGAAGTCGAAGAAGGGGAATGATTCAGTTTGGGTGATAGTGGACCGGTTGACGAAGTCAGCACATTTTATTCCAGTGAGGACCACCTATACAGCCGAGACCTATGCGAGGATCTTCATTCGGGAGATAGTTCGACTTTACGGAGTACCAGACACGATTGTGTCGGATCGAGGATCAGTTTTCACTTCACACTTTTGGAGGAGTTTCCAGGACTCATTTGGCCGCAAGCTATCTTATAGCAGTGTATTCCACCCACAGACGGATGGTCAGACAGAGAGGGTGAATCAGGTGTTGGAGGACATGTTGCGGGCATGTGCCATTGACTTCCAAGGCAGTTGGGAGGATCATATTCCACTGGTAGAGTTCGCTTATAACAATAGTTATCAAGCGACGATCGGTATGGCCCCGTATGAAGCATTATATGGGAGACCTTGTAGATCACCGATATGTTGGGCCGAGCCGGAGGACAGCTTGATGCTTAGGCCAGAGTTAGTAAGGCAGACTACTGAGAAGGTAGCCTTGATCAAGGAGCGGATTCTAGCCGCTCAGAGTCGGCAGAAGAGCTATGCAGATAAGAGACGAAGACCCCTCGAGTTTCAGATTGGGGATTTGGTTATGCTGAAGGTGTCGCCTATGAAAGGCGTGCAGCAATTCGGGAGGCGAGGGAAGCTTGCACCGAGGTATATTGGACCATTTCAGATTTTGGAGCGCATTGGAGCTGTGTCATACAGACTAGATCTTCCAGCTTCTATGTCTAGTATACACAATGTATTCCACATTTCTATGCTCAAGAAGCACTTGCATAACGAGGAACAGCAGCGAGTGTTGGATGCACCGGAGATTGAGCTTCAGGATGATTTGACTATTATAGAGATCCCGGTATCTATTCTTGCTAGAGAAGACAAGAGACTCAGAAACAAGGTGATTCCATTGGTGAAAGTTCGGTGGAACCGAAGTGGAGTGGAGGAAGCTTCTTGGGAGCGCGAGGAGGACATGCGACGCGACTACCCACACTTATTTGAGCAGGTAAATTAACTAAAGTATTTATGACGTAAATTCCTACTTGTATATTTATATGAATACCTTGACACCTATACTTAACGCTAGAATGATGGTATTTTTAGCTAATTCCTAATCTTGCGGAACACATGGTATATGCATGGGGGGTTCCTTGTTTGGATTTTTCGCCCGACGTACTAGTTCCGTTAGGTTAGGGGTCGAATAAGAATATTACCATTGTAGATCGTTAAGTGTAAATGTCACTATATGCTTATTTTTAGTGATTGATATGTGTGAATGAGTATGTGTGCGGGTTGGATTAGACCCTTGTTGTGCTTTTCAAGCATCATTGCGAATTAGATATGATTCCTGAATTTCGAGGACGAAATTCTTTTAAGGGGGAAGAATGTAAGACCCCGTTGATTTTGACAACTTACAAGTGTGAATATGAGTGAATAAAGATATTTAATATATATTATATATATCGTTGTTGCATGGTCATGCATGGAAAATGATATTTGAGCTTATGAGGATGTGTATATGCCTCAGGTATGAGGATGAGTTGCAAGTTTGCAAATCGTGTGCAAAAGAAATCAATGTATGCATATTTTTGTTCATGAGTCGACTCATAGCATGTCATGAGTCGACTGATCAGGTTGAGTCGACTTGCGCCTGTTATAAGTCGACTCATGATATCGAGTCCTGTTCCCTTTTTCTTTCTGCTGAGTCGACTCATAATTTATGAGTCGACCCATGAGTCATGAGTCGACTCATGACATATCATGAGTCGACTCATCGACGTTTTTCTGGGGGCTTTCGGGTCGGGTTTGCTGGGTTTCGGGTCGGGTTTTTATGGGCTTATATATACTTCTCCCACCCGAAAACACTCATTCTTCATCAGTAAACCCTAGAGAAGCCCTAACCTCCTCTCCCCCTCAAAACCCTAGGTGTTCTTGGTGTTTTTGGAGGCATTTCAAGGGGTTTTCAGTGTTCTCTCTTGGATTTCAGCGAAGGAGATTGCTATTCTTCGCATTTGAGGCGAGTAGCATCTCACCCAAACCCTTCCCTATGTTTTTATTTATTTATAAACGTTTTTAATGAGTTTTATTGAGCCTTAGCCTTATTTTCAAGTATAAATCAATGCTCTTGATAGGGTGAATGTTAGAAATCATGTGTTTAAGATTTTAAATCCCCACCAACCAGTTTTTAATGAAAACCCAGATCTGGAATTTTGTTTAAAGGATAAAAACATGAGTATTTATATTGGTTTAATGTTTTTCCTTCATGTTTAGGGCTAAATGTTAGATCTAACCTATAGGAGATCGTTTCCCATGATAGATATGTTTTTCTTACTGTATAATAGGGTAAAATTGAAGGTTAGATATGTTGTATATCAGAAGAATCGAGATGGGGAACGTTTAGATCAAGTTCCAGTTCGTTATATGCAGATTTCAGCCCGTGAGTCGACTCACGACTCATCATGAGTCGACTCATCAGGTTGAGTCGACTCATGATTTGTCATGAGTCGACTCACGAAGTGTTGTGGCATTGTCTTTTACTTCTGATGAGTCGACTCGTCAGTATACGAGTCGACCCATGAGGCATGAGCCGACTCATAAGTGTGCATGAGTCGACTCATCTTAGTTATTCCTGTTTTTCTTTGTATTTCTGTAAAATCACATGTTGCATATATATACCTGTAGACAAAAATTTATGTGTTTCCATGTGAAGTGAAATCCAGACATGATTTTAGTTTCGTGTACTACGGCTTATTAGAAACTTGGGTATATGTACCTAATTCAACCAATTTATCTAGTCCATGTGTTGGGCGGCTATTATACTTAGTCCATGTGTTGGACACTCATCAATTTTAATCCATGTGTTGGATATCCATAAACGTAGTCCATGTGTTGGGCAGTTATTGAATATAGTCCATGTGTTGGACAGTTCATATATTTAGTCCATGCGTTGGACAGCTTGTGTATATAGTCCATGTGTTGGACAGTTCATATATTTAGTCCATGCGTTAGACAGCTTGTGTATGTAGTCCCTTTGTTGGACAACCACTATCTCAGTTCAGACCTTAAGAGTTGATACCTATACCTGTTTTGGCTGGACATGATATCTATTTGAGTTGTGACATGACATCATATTTAAATCTTGAGATGAGTCGTCTTCTTTTATTGTTCTCTGTTATATCTCGGGCTTGGTGTTTAGGGATCTACAATTTGAGATACAAGGTATATACATGAGGGTTTCCTTGTTTGGATTATTTCGCTCGACGTACCTATGCTCGTGTTGTATTTCCCTAAGTACTAAGACCCATATCTGTTTCTATGATGATTTAATGCTATTATGTATTATTGTATATTTTTGCATATACAACGAGCCCTATCCCTTGGGGTTTGGTTGTGATGTTGCTCGCTAGCGCTTTGACGCTCGTTGTCCCTCCCCCCTTTCAGGTCACGAGCCAGGAGCACGGAGAGTCGCAGGTTGATAGCGGATCACTCTAGTGTTCAGCTTTACATTCTAGCTGTGTATTATTTTCTTTGGGCTCCACTGTAGTGATGTTAGATATTTGAGAGTTTATTCTAGAAGTTGTAAAGGCTGTGTGCCTTATTTCCTTTATTCAGACTTATTGTATTTTGAGACTTGTTAAGGAACTCCAGTTTATTCAGTTCAGGCTTTGATTATGTACTTCAGTTTATTTCGTTGATGAGACATGTTACGTTCTATCATTTAATTCAGTATTTGTCGATTCACCTTTTACTTGCTTTGTACCTACACCCGTTGTTGATTCCACTAGAGAGATAGTAATTGTGATGGTGAAACATGTTATTGCACGGTGTGGTACATGGCAGGTTTGACATTCTTGGTTTCACCTCGGACTGCAGCCTTGTGTGAACCCAGGGGCGTCACAATACTCTCCCAGGTTCTTCGCAGCAAAATAAGGTAGCTAAAAGAAGAAATCGTACTTATCAAGATATTGTTCGTAGCATGATGAGTCATTCAGATTTGCCTGAAAGTTTTTGGGGTGAGGCATTGAAGATAGCTGTATATATCATCAATCGTCTCCCTTGTAAGGTAGTATATGAGACCCCGTTCAAGCTTTGGACTGGCATGGATCCTAGTCTTGGTCATCTGCGTGTTTGGGGATGTCCAGCAGAGGCGCGGCCTTATAATCCAGACATTAAGAAATTAGAAGCCCGAACAGTATCGTGTCGCTTTATCGGCTATCCTGCAAGATCTAAGGGCTACAGGTTCTATTGTTCTTCTTGGTCTACCCTGTTCTTTGAGACACAGCATGCTGAGTTTCTGGAAGACCCTAATGCTTCTTTAGAACATCGTGGTCTGAGTTTTGAGGAAATTTTAGAAGATGAGCAGTCGCTTCTGTTATTAGATATCATCTCTAGATTCCATACTCTTCCATATAGCATTCCACCTCCTCCTCCAGTTCAAGAAACCTTTGTACCTATGGAAAAGCCACAATCTGTTAGAAGATCCTCTAGAGTCAGAAGATCTACCATACCTGATGACTATGAGGACTATCTTCAGGAAAGTGGATGCATTGATCCAGAATCTGATGATCCCTCATCATACTCAGAAGCTAGAGAAAGTATTCATGCAGCTGATTGGATGAAGGGTATGGAAGAAGAGCTCCAATCAATGGAAAAGAACTCTGTTTAGGAGTTGGTACCTTTGCCGAACAAATCTAGAGCGATGGAATGCAAATAGGTCTTCAAGACCAAAAGGGATTCTGAATGAAACATTGAGAGATTCAAGGCCAGACTAGTGGCCAAGGGTTTCAAGTTGAGAGAAGGGATTGACTACGTCGACACTTTTTCTCCAGTATCTAAGAAAGATTCTCTCAGGATAGTTCTTGCTCTCGTCACCCATTTTGATCTTGAGCTCCTTCAGATGGATGTCAAGATGACATTCTTAAATGGAGATCTGAATGAGGAAATCTTTATGGTGCAGCCTGAAGGGTTTGCAGTTAAGGGAGATATAGTCTGCAGATTGAAGAAGTCAATATATGGTCTCAAACAAGCTTCCAGACAGTGGTACTTAAAATTTTATCAAGTAATAACATCAAATGGCTTCCGAGAGAATCCTATCGATCGCTGCATATACCTCAAAATTAGTGGGAGCCGATTCCTCATTCTAGTATTTTATGTAGATGATATATTACTTTCCAACAGCGATATTCATGTCCTACATGAAACTAAGGATTTTCTTTCGAGGCATTTCGATATGAAAGACCTCAGAGATGCTTATTATGTTTTGGGCATCAAGATCCACAGAGATCGGACTAAAGGCTTGTTGGGCTTATCTCATAAGACTTATATTGAGAAAGTCCTTTAGCGATATGACATGAAGTTTTGTGCACCAGGTGAAGCCCCTGTTTTCAAAGGAGATATGTTCAACAAATCTCATTGTCCCCAAAATGAAGTTGAGCGTAGGCTCGTGAATTCTGAGGAGTATGTCTCTGTAGTTGGCAGTCAAATTAATGTATGCGGTATCATGTATCAGGCCAGACATCAGTTATATCATGGGAATATTAGGCAGGTTTTAGCAAAATCCTCAGTTATATCATGGGAATATTAGGCAGGTTTTAGCAAAATCCTAGTGTAGCTCATTGGAAAGATATAAAGAAGGTTTTGCGCTATTTATAGAGGATCAAGGATTTCATGTTGGTCTATAGAAGGTCTAAAAATCTAGAAGTCATCGGTTATTCAGATTCAGATTTTGCATGATGTGCTGATAGCAGAAAATCAATATCAGGTTATATATTTTTGCTTGCTGGAGGAGCAATTTCCTAAAAAAGTGTCAAGCAGTCCTTAGTGACGATATCCACTATGGAGGCATAGTATGTTGCTATTTTTAAAGCAACATTGCACGCCTCTTGGCTCAAGAATTTCATCAGTGAACTAAAGCTGGTGGATTCCATTCAGAGAGCAGTAAAGTTATATTGTGACAATCAGGTAGTCGTTTAATTTGTAAAGAACAAGAACTTTTCCAGCAAGAATAAGCACATCGGTGTGAAGTACTTGTTAGTCCTTGATAAGGTCGAACAAGGATTGATTGAGGTTCCACATCTGCCGACTCAGTTGATGATTGTTGATCCCTTGACCAAGGGAATTTCTCCAGGGCTCTTCAAGGAACATGTCTCCAGTATGGATGTTTTAGAGTCTTTCAATTCTGCATGATCAATGAGATTTAGTTGTTGTAGTAGTTTTGTTTTATTTTCAAGTACTATATTCTGGATTTTTTTGAGCTCATAAAGAAACTATTATGCTGATTTTGTTACCAGTTTGATATTTTCAAGCATTGTGTTATTAGTCATTGATGCTTGATATATATTTTTAAAGTAAAGAAAACTAAAGTTTAAAGTAAAGAGTTTCAAGTTAATCGTAAAGGAACTCGAATTAAAGATAGTGGTCCATAGAGTCATAAAGGTTAAAATAAAGAGACTCTTAAATTTGTGCAGAAGCTAAATGTGATTGAGCATCATATTTGAGGCTTTCGTTCTGGACTAAAGGTGATGGTTTTCACATGGCGGATGCTAGTAAAACTTTCAGAACGACATACATGTTTGTGTATGTTGCAGAGGATACTTAAGGGCGTACATCGGATCTGACCATATGGGATGTACAGCTCTATTACACTCCACTAAAACCACCATAAGGACACTGTATTTAGAACATTAACTGTACTAGCGGTTGGACCGTGGAGTGACCTTGTGCCATATTAGAGCATACAGTATTTTCACGATCAACCATTAGTGGTACTTTTGTTTTAAGGAAAATGTTTCGGAAACTATCCTAATTAGAATCATTGGAACAAGTTGTTTTCTAAAATAAACGGGTGCGCACACGACTTTAAAAGTTTTTAAAAAAATTTAAATGTTTTTTTAAATTTAAAATGAGATATGTTGTGCTAAGTGGGAGATTGTTGGGTTCGATTAATCCAACGAACCTATGTGACCCAACCTACTCGTTTTTGGATTTGATTTAAAGTTGTCATTGATTCAAGTTAGGATCAGGATGCTAACCACATGGTCTGGTTAGATAGTTTCATGTTTATCAAGTTGGATGATTATCTTGAATATCTAAAGGATAGGATTGATCGGAGTGTAATCCCATAGTTGTGATTAAATCATAATGGGTAGGGTTAATCACAAATATCTATTTAAGGGCGAGATTATCTCCTCTCAACCGTACGTAGAAAAGAGACCAAATTCCTATTGTTGACCACGGGAGGAGAGAGGAGAAGACTTCCATTGTTTTTGATGGTAAACGGTAACTTTAATCTGAATTTCTAGTTCAACTATTCATGTCTAGATCGTTAAATAATCCAACAGAAAGCTCACCCAAATCTTATAAGTTGTCTTAAAACTAGTCCCTCAAATCATTGAAAATTGTTATTAGGTTGACCAATGTTTATAAGTTATTTCTAGCTAATCCCTCCAATCAATTATGGAAGTAACCAGATAAGAATTGGTGAACTGAATAACAATTTCAATGAATATTTAAGGGACTAATTATTTCAAAATATTAAAGATTTAGAAACTTTTCATCAAAATGCAATTTAAGGTTATTCTTCCTTATTGATGTCACCTTCTAAAAAATTTAAGATTGTACTTTTCCCCCATAAACATTGATTCCAGTAACTAGTGTCAAGGCGACATTTTGGTTCCCATACATGTATGCATGCACGCGCATGTGAGGAGGAGGGGGGGGCCCGCCGCGCGAACATATGAATAAGAATTTCATAGCCATAGATACCAAGAAACAAATAACATCAATCATATAACATGAGTAAAAATTTTATAGCCATAGATACCAAGAAACAAATAACATCAACCATGTCTCACACATGACAACTAAAATATAGCATTAAAAATTCATACTCCCTTTAAAAGCACGAGTTAGGAAAAATCTTTTTTAGATAAATATACCCCTATAAAGTTTGAACTACCCTATCTATAATCACTAAACTTTAAATTTCATTTTATTTAATATTTTAGTCCACTTTAACTATTATCTGTAGACTCCATAACATGTTCAAAAACCCATAAAAATTTTAAAAACTTTATATGTAAATCCCCGCCTTCTTATCCATAGACTCTAAATTAAAAATACCATGTTACATTATAAATATGACTCCGATTGAACTTCTTATCATGTTACATTAGTTTTTAAATACCATGTTACCTTCTTATGCCCGATTGAACTTTAATTTATTATAATATGAGCATCAGTTTAGTATTTAAATTAAAAAATAACTCCAACAAACTTATAAATTCCTAAATCAAATTCAACCCACCCGTAACACAATTCAAATCCTAATAAAACTCTAATTATGACTATTATCCTATCACATGTAATACCTCATGTCTATATATAAACGAAGAAAATACATACTTTTCATAGTAAATTCATCTTCTTCAACATGTATGTTTCTTTTTTATTTTCATGATTATTCTTTAAAAAAATTTGTATTTGATTTAATGGTGATATTTGTTTTACACTGCAATTATTATTTATGGCAATTGATTTTTTTTTCTTTAATTTTCATGCAGAATTTAGAGGGTTAAGGATTTGATTGTTGCAGGTTCTCCCATCTATCAAGGTAAATCTTCATGTTTGATATTATTTTACTTTAGATTTATTTGATTATATTTTCCTCTTCTATTTTTATTTTTTTAAATTTTTTCTTTGCATGCTTTTAATTAGAGAGATGAAAGAGTATCATGTAAACTAAAGAAAAAGGACACAATCCTTTTAGTTTTTGAATAGGGAAAAAGAAATCCACCTTAGTTCTGCAGTCAACAAATATGAATATCTCTTGACCATGTGTCTAATTTTCATATGTAATTTAATGATTTATTCTATGAGTTTGTTATGGTGGTTATATATATCTTCTTGATTTTTTCTCGCTTTTATGTGATTTATATACCGGACCATGTATATTTCTGAGTATTTCCTTCTCAATAGTCTTTGTGCTTTCGACGTAATTAAAATTTGTTTATATTATCATTATGACAGTATTATCAAGTCAAAGAAATAATAAATAATTAAAATTTGCTTATATTTTCATTATAACAGTATTATCAAGTCAAAGAAATAATAAATAATATATGATGATGATGGTTCCACCGATTAATTATACCCCAAATTACACAAATTCTAAAGGACTACTTATTAGGGCTTCTATTTTTTTTAATAACCACATTGATCTTTGTTCTCTCTACCTATTCAATATCAGAAAATTATCCACAGCACATTGATTTCAAGTGACACCAACGTGACAGGTACAAAGTAGGGATATGAGCCGAATTTTTTATTAAGAAGTAATTTGTGATTAATAATGCTGTAGTAAGGCAACATAATAGCTTTTGTTTTGCGAAATTTTGAAGGAGCAAATGTTCTGGCACATCGCTGCAGAAGCCTACTAACTCATGCCTTTCGAGATTGAGCGCAGAACCGATTTAGATTTTAGTACATCAGAAACAACTTAATAATTACAAGCGAACTGTGCGCAAAAATTATCATATTCCAATACTTCCTTTAACACTCCTAACATGAGTCCCAACTACAATCTGTATCCAACGTTTCGTTTAGATAGAAGCAAATCTTTAAAAAAAAACTTCTTTATATCATAATAACATCATGATCCACATACAGGAATTGAATTCTGACAAAAGTTAGCCAACAAAGGTTTGACGCTAATGAGTTAATACCACTGTAAATTTCAGAAAAAGATAGTATGACTGCTGCCCATATATGTTGCCATAAAGAACAACCAAGGCAAGCAATAAAAGGAGTCTTAAGAGCAATCTAAAATCTACCTCATTGTGATGAGTGAAGTAATTGTTAGATATGGTAATGGCAGTAGACCCCACAATAGCATCAATGAGCCCATCAACACAGTTCGACAGCGAGCAGTGATCAACCCAAACATGACTCCCCCCAAAGATAGAAACCCCGTCTCCATTAGATGGCATCAAAATATTAAAAGAAGGGATAAAAGGGATATCAGAGCTGACAATCAACAAAGAACTATAATACTAACTTCAGTAGCCCCACCGACCTTCACATCTGCAGAAGACATATTTATTCGAGAAAGTGAAGGTAAATTTAAATTCACAATTCTTAGTAATATTATTATATATGAACATAGCTTAACGCACAAATTTACAAGCGCCAACGCACCAAAACCCGAAAAAGTATTATGCCGAGATTATTATTGTCATAAGCTCCAGATAAGAGACTCTCGACAATCTATTTTACTTACATCAGCGGGTCGTTTATTCCATCAATATGTTGTTGACATGTACATAAAGCTTGAAACAACAAGACTTAATTACTTTAGAAATAAACAATCAGAAATCAGAGCAGAGTTATTCCAAGGCATAGTTGACAGTGTAGCAGTCGGGGAAGCAAATGCATGCCAAGTGGGCAAGAGAATAGTGCTTCCATCGTCATTCATAGGTGGTCCTAGAGACATGCTTCGTAGATATCTTGATGCAATGTCATTAGTACAACGATTTGGAAAACCAGATCTTTTTATAACAATGACATATAATCTAGAATGGGAAGAGATCACTAAGCAACTACATCCAGGTCGGACCCATAATAACAGGCCGGATCTAACCTCAAGGATATTTCAAGCAAAGCTCCAAGACTTGAAAGACCAACTCTTTAAGAAGGAGATCTTTGGGAAAGTTGTCGCACATGTTCACGTTATTGAGTTTCAAAAAAGAGGGCTACCACATGTACAAATCTTAATAATTCTAAGTGGAGATCACAAGATCACATCATTGGATCAGTATGATAAGTATGTATCTGCAGAAATTCCAGACCAATCCAAACACCCGATCCTCTATGAATTGGTAAAAAAACATATGATGCATGAACCTTGTGGGGAGTTGAACATGAAGAATAGTTGCATGCAAAATGGAGAGTGCAAATATCACTATCCTCGAGAATTTAGCTCACAATCATTGCAAGCAAAAGATGCTTACCCAATTTATAAGAGGAGAAAAGATAACAAGACAATGTTGGTTTGCAATAAAATCCTTAATAATCAGTGGGTTGTACCTTACAATCCATATTTGTTGACACGTTATAATTATCACATTAATGTTGAAATATGCTCAGGAATTAAAGCAGTAAAGTACCTTTACAAATACATATACAAGGGTCATGATAAAGTGACAGTAAACATTAAATATAATGAAGGAGGAAGACTTGTGAATAAAATAAAAAAATTTCAAGATGCAAGATGGGTATCGGCTCAAGAAGCTTTGTGGAGAATATATGAATTCTATCTTAATGAAATCTACCCAGCTGCCATCAACTTATAACTACACCTGCCGAATCAACATTTTGTTGCCTATTGGAAAAATCAAGACATATTGAAGCTCATCCGCTGGGACCATGTCTCCAAGACAATGCTTACAAAATTTTTTACCTTATGTTCAAAAATTAAAGAATCGAATAAATCAAAACCAGAAAAAGACCAAGAAAAAGAGTTATTATATTGTGAACTTCCCGAATATTATGTTTGGGATTCAACGATAAAATGTTGGAGTCCAAGAAAACAAAGACAAGTGATAGGCCGTATTAATGGTGCTAATCCAATTGAAGGAGAAAGATATTACTTGCGATTTTTACTTACTCACATCAGATGCCCTACCTCATTTGAGAATCTATTGAGTGTGGATGGAATTCAGTGCAAATAATTCAAATAATCAATCCAGAAATTAGGTTTATTGGAATCAGATAATAGCATCAGAGAATGCTTAGACGAAGCTGTCATCTTTCAAATGCCAGGAACCCTTTGCCGTTTGTTTGCAACCATACTTGTTCACTGTTAGCCCGCAGATGTTAATAAATTATGGGATCGATACATTGACTCATTATCTGAAAACTTCTCAAGAAAACCTGGTGCTACAAGGAATTCAATGATAAATGACACCCTCTGCAACATTAAATTCTTCTTAGACAGCATGAGAAAAGATATCAATAAATTTGATTTACCACCTATTCAACCTAACCCTGATTCGGAAGAAATTTCATACCCCAAAGAAATTCAAGATGAACTCGATGTACAAATTCCAATTGCAGATCTCAACGCTGAATCAGCACTCAATTCTGAACAATATAATGCATATACTTCTGTGTTATCGCGCGTTCAGGCAAATATGGGCCAGGAGGTACTAGGAAGACATTCTTATACCGTGCTCTACTTGCTAGAGTAAGATCAGAAGGGATGATAGCTCTTGTTACAGCGACATCAGGCGTAGCAGCTGTAATAATGCCTGGCGGCCGAACAACACATTTCAGATTTAAGATAAAAATCCCAATAACAGAATCATCTATGTGTAGCGTATCTAAGCAAGATGGAACCTCAAAACTGATTAAGATAGCTAGATTAATAATTTTGGATGAAGCTCCAATGGCTAGACGTGTTGCAATTGAAACATTAGATAGAACATTACGGGATATAATGGATCGAGATGAACCATTTCGCGGCAAAGTAATTGTATTTGATGGGGATTTCAGACAAGTTTTACCAGTAGTTCCCCACGCAGCAAGATCACAAATTGTTAGAGAAAGTTTAGTGAGCTCATATTTGTGGAGCAAAATGGAAAAGTTGAAGCTATCAAAGAATATGAGAGCAAGGACATATTCAACATTTAGCGACTTCCTTCTTAGAGTTGGGAATGGAGATGAACCGACGGTGGCTGATGACCTTATAGCGTTGCCCACATCTATTTTGATCAAGAATCAAAGTGATGATTTACCAGAAGATTGCCTCATAAAATCAATTTTTTCATCTTTATATGAGAACTTCCAATCCAATGACTATATGAAAGATTGAGCAATCCTAGCAACAAAAAATAAATATGTCGACATGCTAAACGATAGAATCATAAAACAATTTCCAGGTGAAGGAAAAGAATTCTACAGTTTTGATGAAGCAGTTGATGACACAAATCATTACTACCAGCAAGAGTTCCTGAACACGTTGCTACCAAATGGACTACCACCCCACAAGCTGGTGTTAAAGAAACATTGTCCTATTATTTTATTAAGGAATCTGGATCCGACTAATGGGCTATGCAACGGAACACGAATGGTATGTCAAGATTTTAATAGTAATATAATTCATGCTAAGATCACAATGGGACAACATGCTGAGAAAGAAGTTTTCTTGCCAAGAATACCGTTATCTCCAGCAGAAGATGAGGGGTTCCCATTCAAGTTCAAACGAAAGCAATTTCCGATACGGCTAAGTTTTACAATGACAATCAATAAATCACAAGGACAAACAATTCCTCATGTAGGCATCTATTTACCTCAACACGTTTTCTCTCATGGACAGCTATATGTTGCTTTATCACGAGGAACTTCAATGACAACAACCAAAGCCCTTATAATATCGGCCAGAATATTTAAAGAAGATGAAAGATACACAAAAAATCTGGTATACAAGGAAGTCCTACAACCAACAGACGTGTATTAAACTTCAAAGTCACAATAGTTATTATAAAGGTAATTAACTTCTTAGAATAATTACGTGCGTTCATTATTGTTGATTCCTATAATTTATCATTTTCAATGTTTTATAACTCTTTTCCCTTAGCATTCACTTCTTTTTTTCCCTACTCAGACTATATTATGAGTTATTAATATTCAAAATCTTATGAGGAACAATAATTAATAAATTAATTTTCTAAGCTATGGTATATTCTATAATATTGATCAAAACTAACATGTATATTTTAATCAAATTAACAGAAAATATAACTAACAGTACTGAAGAGCAAACTCAGCACATCTAAATAAGTCAGCTCAAGAAGTTTCTGAAAGAATGGACCATTCATGTTATCATACTTTGAAATGCAGAGGCCACTTACAAAAATGCAAAAGGATCAGGGAAATTACTAAAGCTAATTCTCGCTGACGCTCTGGTAAAATAAATTTATTCTTTGTATTATATTTCTTGCACAATAGCACGTTTGATCATATGAATATTGCTAAACCGATTTACAACATGTGGATATATAAGTTTAAAAATTTACATGGTCAATATTACCCTTAACTTTTTTAAATATTATATTGTTATCCTAATCTATTCTAATTATCCTATCTTCTTTGAATTAATAACTAAATAATTGTAAAATATAATATATAGCTTACTATTAATTAATTTTATTTTCCATGCATTGATCTCTTGTCTTAATAATATTTGCAGGGTAACAAAATACAAGGAGTAATAAACGGAGAGACTATTGAAAAGTTTATAGATATGCTTCAAAAAAATTAAATTATTTACATTTCAAATGGAGAAGTGAAAGGAATAAACCCAGCTTTTCCAAGTATCCACAAGTCACTTGAATTAGTATTAACAAAAAACAGATCGATCAAAGAAGCACCAATAGGATTCCACTTGGATAACATATTTAACAACTTTGTCTCATTTGAAGAAACATTTTCCCTGAAAGATGCAACAAAAATTAGTAAGTACTTATAAATTTCTTATTTTAATCTTCAATACAAAATGAAACATTAATCTACAAAATCATAATCTTTTTATCAAATCACTTGCAGATATTCTTGCAATAACAACTAATGTGAAGCCAGTGATCAACTATATTACAAGACACAACAAACCAGACACTAGGAGGGAAATCACGCTTATGGATATAAGGTATATTCATGTTACTTATTTTTAATATCATAAGGAAAAAAAGATTATCGTTCTTTCTTTTTTCATATGCAGTGGAATGCCAATGCGTGCAACTTTATTTGGAGATTTGGCTACAAATGAAGGATCAATTCTTGAAGCAGAAATCAAATATAAGCTGTAATAACATTATTAGATTTTAAAATCTCTATATATCAAGGTACATAAATTATTGCTGAAACTCTTATTAAAGATAGCTAAACATAAATTTAATCCTATAATTTTCTCATTTTTGCAGGGGATACAAGCATATCGTCGCAAATTATTTTAACAATATGTATCAACCCAAAAATAGAACTAGCTAGCGAATTAAGAGAATGGTAAGCAGAACAAACATACTTTCATATAAATCAATAATGAAATAGTATTATATTTTAATCTAATATGCAGGTTCCAATTAGAAGAAGCTGCAAAAGCAAACGGATCTCCATCGACGCTTTTTAAAAATGCTAAGGAAATTCATATTAGTGATATTATGCATACATCACAGAATTCAATACAGGTACAATATTATATACATATTCTTATCTACAAATTTAAATCTAACTAAATTTTGTTAATATACAGGCATGATATTACACATTTAAGGCAAAGATAACTACTATTTTAAATAGGCTCGAGCTATGGTTCTATGCTTGCAAAGGCTGTGACAGGAAGGTTGATAAAGATGTTAGTAAAGAGTGTCTGAATGACAAATGTCGCAGAATCATTGATGACCCAATACTAATGTTAAGTAATATATCTTTTTTATGATATTAACATATTAAAATACAATAATAACTGTCTTTATAAATTAACAATGAAAAATACAGGTACTTAGTTAAGATTCTCGTGGAAAATGGCACGGATAATGTAAGAGTGACACTCTTTGACGTAGCAGAAACTCTTATTGGATGCAAAGCAGAAAAATTCATTACAGAAAAGAAAGAGGTAATTCCTAACTCTAATCAAGTAGTAAATTAGAAAATAAACAAATTCATAAGTATTAATATAACATTTGTTCTCATTGCAACAGAAAAATAATCAGAGTCCGTATTTCCAAAAATTTGTTTTGAACATCGGAAAAACATTCAAATTCCTGGTGAAGTTAGATGAAAAGACAAAAGATGAACGAGGCAAAGGCAATATAATAGCATAAGAAATTCAACTCCAGCCTGCTATTACAATCGACGTAGATGATGAAGATGCTACTCTAGAGTTGCCCAGAAAAAAAGATAAAGGTGGAGAAAGATTGATCTTGGTTCAATTAGAAATTTTCAAGAATAATATTTTTAAATCATTTTATATAACAACTTAATTTTTAATTAAGATTATGAATTTTTTAAGGTATTTTCATGCAAAGTTATTAGTATTTTGTATGCTTATATGATTGCTTACATCACATAAAATTACTCTTTGATATTTAACCATTTTACTATATTTTATTATTGTCTATAGATATGATCCTGCATTTCGTGAGAGACAATCGATAAAAATCTACTTTTATTGATACTATGAATGGATATATTGTCAGCTAGACGTAAAATACTCTTCCTGATAACCAGCGCAACATGTGATCTAACATTTATGATATAAAGGTGGTCTCTTTAACCAATTGGCAAAGAATTACTGTTATAATAATTTTGCTTGGGGTTGTCACAAACTTCAATATTCAATGTTTTCAAAAATCCTTGGCTTACTAATTGTTACTTGTTGAGAATATTGTCATGTTGAATAAGGGACCTGTTAGGTGTTGGTGGTGGTGATCAATTTAAAATTTTTAGAAGAAAAAGAATTTACATATTTGCGGTAAAGCAAACAATTATCATAGCTTTTTGATTAAAAAATATTTGAATAAACTTAAATTTTAGAAATATTTTCTTCATTACTATAACTACAATTCATAATAACAATTACAATATCCCAGTTACATATATTCATCAAAGTATAGCTTAAAATCCATTACATTTATTTTTATTAATATTTAAATAAAATACTAATAAATCTTATAATTCAATTATACATATTTGAACTCAAGATAAATCTCACTTATTTAAAGTAATGAAATAAATATACAAAAAATATTTTTTAATATTTAACCACGTGCATTGCACGTGCATAAAAACTAGTACTAATAAAAGCAATAGTAAACAAGAGAGCCATAATCTGTGTAAAACTTCAACTCATACTCCTATAATCTTCATAGTTTGCTTCCAAGCTCAAAGTAATGATGAAAAGAGAGGACTTAATTTGATAACACATGGAATCATAGGAGTTGTTGGCCGAGAGAAGGAAACTCAAGGCTTTGGCTGTTCAGGTAAGTGTGGCAACTCAGGCTTTGGTAATTCAGGAACTGGTGGAATCTCAGGCTTAGGAAGAGTTGGAATCTCGGGTAGTGGAGGTAAGTCAGGTTTTGGTTGTTCCGGAAGTGGTGGACGTTCAGGTTTTGGAAGAGTTGGAATTTCGGGAAGTGGGGGTAACTCAGGTTTAGGAAGTTCAGGCAAAGGTGGTAATTCAACCTTAGGTACTGCTGGAATCTCAGGTTTCGGTATAGTTGGTGCATCTAAGATTGGTGCTTCCTCGGTTTTAGCGGTGGTCGTTACCTTTGGTAAAGGTGGCACTTCAAACTTAGGTAACTCTGGTAGAGGAGGTAGTTCAGGTTTTGGAAGGGTTGGAATCTCAGGAAGTGGGGGTAACTCAGGATTTGGAATTTCAGGCAAAGGAGGTAATTCAGGATTCTCGGGTTTCGGTATGGTTGGTATCTCGGGAAGTGGTGCTTCCTCGGCTTTAGTGATGGTAGGTATCTTCGGTAAGTGTGGCGATTCAACTTTAGGCAACTCTGGTAGAGGAGGTAGTTCGGGCTTTGGGAGAGTTGGAATCTCAGGCAAAGGAGGCAATTCAGGCTTTGGGAATTCAGGTAAAGGTGGTAATTCAGGCTTGGGCAGGTTTGGAATCTCAGGTGCTGGAGGTAGCTCCGGCTTCGGGATTGTTGGAATTTCTGGTAACGGAGATTCGAGTAGAAGGCGAGCAGCTTCACTCGTGATGAAGAGTGTAATGAGGAGACTCGTAGAGAAGAAAGGAACTCTAGGAGGCGAAGCCATTGTATTGTAGCAAGGAAATTAAGTTGTTTGATCTGGATTGAGTGACTGAGTATTTATAGGTTCACTTGTTACGTATCTTTTGACTTTGCTCAGAGTTAGGTTGGTTGTTGGCTTGCGGATGTGTTTGGTTAGAGTGAAGTGTTCAGGTATTAGCCCGTTCTTTCCTTTGCTCTATGGTTAGTTCATCTTCTTAGCACCAATATCCCGAATCAAAGCAGGTGATATAATAAAGGGTAAATTTTAGAAAACTCCCCTTACTTCCGGGCCTCTCTTAGATTACCCCTCTAAATTTTCAAAATGACACAAAACCCCCCTCAATTTTGAGGTTCTGAAAATACCCCTTTATCATTCTACATTTTTCCAAAAAAAAAAAAAAATAGTGGCGTTAACTGTAATTTTCATGTGGGTGGGTAACATTACACAGAGGGATATGTTTTCCGTGATAAACTAAGATTCATTTTGTTGACTGTGTTGTGCTGTTCGGAGGGTTGGGGTGGGGGGGGGGGGGGGGCGTTGAAAATTGAATGGTTTTTTTTCCTCCGAGGGCTATGATAAGGAGGAAAAGATAACAAAAATTAAGGATATGCATGTAAGTATAAACTTAATTTCATATTTTCACACAAGTATTTCTAATTAGAATTTATAATTTATTTATTTTTATTGCTATATGTTATTCAGGCGACACTTGAAGCATCACAAGACTTTATCTTGTCCCAGTCTCAGAGCATAGAGAACACTATTACCGATCCTAATCGCATGACTAGTGAGCAATGAAGGGAAATTGTTGATGGAGTTTATGGTTCTAGACCAATAAAGAAAGGGAGGGTGTCTTTATCAAGTGCTAAAGTTAGGACATTCTCCACTAGCAGGAATATACAAAACGACTCGTCCGTGACCTCGAAGCGACCATGTGAGACATTGTATGTCGTGGGTAAAATTGGACAATATTTATTGGACAATGTTCAACCCTCCATGTTTTTTCAATATATTCCCATTATTAAGCACGAGCTAGGGGGTGCACAATCAACTTGGGATGTTGTGCAGCTCCTCAGTGATTATCCGTCGTTGAAGGAGATTCATCCCGAGCCTATATACTTAGCTATCTTTAAGTTGGTGTTTGCCGAGCATGGAGTTCATGGTGGTGGAGAGGTATATATGACGTGACATATATGTATTTATTATGATTTTTTGGAATATATATACTCTTATGTTGAGTGATAATCTTTTCAGGTTAGAGGAGGCACTCCCGTAGGGAGCAGCAGTACGATACGATGTTCTAATGCAGACGACATTGATAACAGGGATGCAGACAACGACGTTGACAATGAGTGAGTGAGACTTGTTCTTAAATTTATGTAGTTTTAGATTGTGTTAAGACATGGTGTGACTTTTGAATTTTACCTATATATAATATTTTTGTGATTTTATTGTGTAGTGAATGAATATTGTTTGAGCATACGAGATGTGTTGTTATTGTGATTATATGATGAGTATTGTTCGATATTGTGGATTGATGGATGACGATGGATGAGTATTCATTTGGAATGTAAATGTATATAATGATTAATTTTATGATATATTGTTAAATATTATCATTGGATTGATGTCGATACAGGCTATATGTGTATTCTCGTATGGGAGGTTACCAGAAAATTTAAAAAAAGTTTACGTAAATATGTACATTGGCGATGGATTGCCCCGTCGCCAACACTCATTAGCGACGGATTGTCTCGTCGCCAATGTTTTAAACATTAGTGACGGATTGACCCGTCGCCAATGAGTGTTGGTGACGGGGCAATCCGTCGCCAATGTTTAAAATAGTGGCGACGGACTGCCCCGTTGCTAATACTCATTGGCGACGGATTGCTCCATCGCCAATGAGTATTGGCGACGGATTGCTCCATCGCCAATGAGTATTGGCGACGGAAAGACCCCGTCGCCAAAGGATTCTGTCGCCAATAAACGTCCGTCGTCAATAAGTATTGGCGACGGGGTAACCCGTCGCCAATACGTTACCCTGTCGCCAATATTTATTGGCGATGGATCCATTTCCGTCACCAATGTGTATTGGTGACGGATTTTGGGGCATTGGTGACGGATTTCCCCATCGCCAATGCCCAGTTTTTTAATAGTGAACACATAAGTGGGTTGTGTCGTTTTGAACACTAAGAGGGGTTATTTGAGAAACACCCAAATCAAAGGGGGTTTCATGATATTCTACCTATTATGTATATATAAAATAACAACTTGGGCCTAAGTGAAACAGATGGCCAAAGCATTATCACAAACATCGACTATACGCTGCCCTAATAAAACACAAACGACTAAAGAAATGCCTCAGGATTTTGTTTTTGTGATATGTTGATTGCAGTTGTTTGTTTTATTGCAACTAATAAATGTAATTTTGATTACGTACAGCCGAAAAATTTCTCTAGTTGCAATTGGTTAACACAGATCTAAGAATAAAATGCAAGTGTTAGGGCTGTAACTCCTATTGCAAAAACACAAATAGAAGTCCAAAAGCTGATACCCAAAATCATGCCTCTAAAATTGAGCTTGCATAAATTTTAAAACCATACCAAATAGGAGAGTGCAAATGTTCGTCGATCGGTTTTAAGTGGTTTTGAGAAAACCGAACTGCACCGATCGTAGTTAATTTGATCTGTTCGATTCGGTTTATTTGGTTTTTGACTAGACTCTTTTAATTAAGAAAAAAGGATATTTTGGTGGCCAAGAAAATCACATGTTATGAAACTAGTGCAAGCAAATGTGTATTAAGAGATTGACAAAAAGAAAGGAAGCGTATGTTTTCATGAATTAAAAAGCGGTCGGTTTCATTAGTTTGAATTGAAATTTTCTCAAACCAAACTGACCGTCACATATTCGAATAAACTGAACCGTACCGTCAAGATTCAGCCGGTTTGGCCGTTTTAATCAGTTTGAACCAATTAATGCCCCCCTAATACCAAACAACCCGTAACAACAGCTATGTGCAACTATACAAGTTGCAGCACGTGCACTTGAATGTAACTGACACTTAAATTACAATTTCAATTGCAGCAAACCAAACAGCGTGCAGTCATATTGTATTTGAGGTCATAAATACAACAATATAAGAGACGGATATTGTTGTGCTCTGATACCACTTGTTGTGCGTGGCGGTCAAACCAATGGGGTGCCGAGAACAAATACCAATGCCAAGAGAGAAAGCCAAACAATCTAAAATAACGGCACAAACACAAACAAACAAACTTTACGTGGTTCGGTAACTTGCCTACGTCCACAGGGCAAGAAAGGAATGAGTTTTCACTAATAGAGAAGAAGAGTACAAATAGAGATTACAAATCCACAAACTAATCTCTCACACAAAGCTCTCAATCTCTCAAACAAAACCCTAACTAATAGCTCTAGAAAAGACTCATTTTTGTGCTCCAAATATCCCCAATACTGCTCTCCTGAAACCGTAAATCGCGTTTGGTATCTATACCAAACTCAAAACCAAATCAGAACAGGAAACAAAGAACTGGGCCTGATCCGATACGTGGTCGACCGCGACAAACACAGGACCCAAAAAATCAACTGTAGGATTTGGCGGTCGACCGTGACAGTCGACCGGACCCAACTCCAGACTCTCGGGTTTGATTACAGGGTTTGGCGGTCGACCGTGATGGTCGACCGCACCAAGTCCAGATTCATACTCAGGGTTTGTGCACGTATTCGGTCAACCGGCCTAGCACTGCGGGCGACCGAAAATGACCAAAACTATTCCCCTGCTTCCAAAACCTGTTCTTCTCCAATTTCTTCGCCAATTCTACAATTCTCCACCTCGGCGAAGTTTTTCCAAAACTGAGCCGATACTAATACCAAACCAAACATCTCACTTATTGCGTCAAGTATGAAGTGGAATAAATCCACGATAATGGACTCAATCCACAACAAGTCAAAACCCAAACAAGAATGCAAACAAACTCCAAATGTCGATATCAACTCACCAAACCAGCTGCATCATAAAATGACTGCCTACGTATCCTCTTGCCCAAGGAATTAAACATTCACGTAGTTCACCCAATGGCCTCCAAAGGCCCTCAATCAACGAGAATATTTTTTCAACCCTTTTCTAACATCACCAAAAAATCTGCAACTGATAACTCTTCCAATGGCCTCAAAGTGAAATGAACCAAACACCTCCACCTGAGGTGAACCAACGGCCATAGCCAAATCCAAATTGTGTATACCAGCTGCACTCAAATCAACAAACTCATCATCTGCATCCACATCAATATGATCCTCAATTTGTGTCACCTCAGCTGGAATCCCAAAGATACAGAATGATTTGGAGAACATTGTTTGTAGAAAATTTGGAGTAAAATAAATAAAAGAAAATTTTGATTTAAATTCTCTCAAACTCAATTACAATTGGATTTTGATTACAAAATAGAGGAGAATGATTTGGATTCTCCCTTTTGTTTAATTCTGGGTTCTTCACGATAGCGATGAGATGCCTCCCTCGAATGCTCGCGTCGAATTTGCTTCTCATTGACGATCCAGTCTTGTTTCACTGGAACGTGATCTTCTCCTCACGACTTGACGTTGTGAAGAACTTGTGTGGCAAGTTTAAAACTCTGAACGAGTTGATAACTCAGAGCGAGTTTAAACTCTTTAAAAGAGTTGATTTAACCGAAATTGATTAATAAGCCAAGGATGAAAGCTCCAAGGAATACTCCAGAGATTGAGCGAAGATCCCCTTTTGCTGACTCTAGATCTCCAAAAATCTTTCAGGATCAAAGCCCAAAAAGCTCCTCTCAAACTAAGCTGATCTTTTAGCTATTTATAGGCGATTAGGGGGTGTAACCGCCCCTAAAATCGCTCCTCTGTGGGGCTAATGGAATGTAACCGCCCCTTAAATCACTCCTAAGTGGAGTTGTGATCCCCTCAGATCGTGGGAAACGGTTTTAAAACCATTCAGCTCGTGTTTGAACGAGTCAAACGCAAAATCCGCGTTCTGGCATGAATTCTGCGTTCAAACGCAGTGTCTGGAAGCTCGAACGCAGCGTCTGGAAGCTCGGATGCAACAATTGGAAGCTGCGTTGGCAGCGTTAGCAGCTGGATCTGAGCTGCGTTTGTAGCAATTTGGAAGCTGCGTTGGCAGTGTTGGAAGCTGCACGTGAGCTGCGTTTGCAGCAATTTGGAAGCTGCATTAGTAGCGTTGGCAGCTGGATCTGAGCTACGTTTGCAGCAATTTGGAAGCTGCGTTAGCAGCGTTGGCAGCTGGATCTGAGCTGCGTTTACAGTAATTTGGAAGCTGCGTTGGCAGCGTTAGAAGCAGCGTTAGCAGCAATTTGGAAGCTGCGTTGGAAGCGTTGGAAGCAGCGTTGGTAGCGTTGGCAGCTGGATCTGAGCTGCGTCCGTGGCTGTGAACGCGGTGCGTCTTGATGCTGGTATGCGAGGAGGACTTCCACGTCTTTGTTTGAAGAGACCGTCGATTTGTAGTCTCTTTCTGCCAGAACGTTACAAAGATCCTTGTTTTGTAATCTTTTCTTTAGCTCTTTGATATGTGAGAGTCGTCAGATTGTAACTCCTGATGTTGATTGTGAAGGCTGTTGATTGGAGCTTTCATCAGTTGTTGTGAAGGTCGTCAGATTGTAACCTTCATCAATCTACGTGAAAGTCTTCAAAATCTAGCCTTCTGAAAGCCGTCAAATTGTAACTTCCATCATCGGGGTTTGATGGGGATCAGCTATCTGCATTGATTTTTAGACAACCTACAAACGTGGAGTAATCTCCACCCAACGTGGAGTAGTTTCACTTTCCACCCGCTACGATAGCCTATTGATCTGATCAACACACTCCACCTGCCGAGAGTCAAATGTGACATACCTACTCAGAACAAAATCAGATCTCACATCAACATCTGATAACCAAACATGACTCTGAGTCCCAAATGTGTACTCGGATCAAATCTCACATCCTGAATGTGAATATGCTGGACGATCAAATATCCGAAGCAATCCAAAATCTGAAGTAGCTCCACCAGATCTAAATACTCCAAAAGCAATAGTCAGCAACCTATGAATAAGATGGCTCCAATATGTCAAAGCCTCATCACCAGAACTCCTCTGCAAACCAATGCTCGACATCAAACACTGATCCTCCTCCAGTAAGGAACGGCTCATCAAACCTGCCACCTCATCTCATCGTTTTAATGTTTCCTCTTTAATAAAGTATCTCAAACTATCGTGAGCTCGACACAAATGTAGAAAAGAACCCCTACCAAAATCAGAACGACGTATTACCTTTTTGCCAATACACTTCTTCCACCTGTTGTTGACTACTAGGACATCACACCAACGGGACTTGGTTGTAACCCACAAATGCCTAGAACAGTCACCAACACAGGAAACCAAGTACCTATTACCTCCCAATGATGCCTCCTTGGAAGGTCCCCAAATGCCTAAATGAACACCATCTAGAAGACCCTTCGCTCGGTGAATAGAAGTGTCAAACTCCACCTCGGTCTTCTTGCTCATACCAATGTACTCACAGGACTTCAATCTGTAGGTCAAAGCACTCCTCAACAATCCATGAACGGCATCAACAATCAAATATTCTAGCATCAACAAATGCCACAGTCTAACCAAATTCAAAGAAGTTGTCAGCTCTCCACCAATCACCGTGTTCTTAATCAAATAGTACAAATTCTTCTTTCTGATGCCCTTCATCACAATCATGGACCCTAAATGTGACCTTCAAAGATGTATCCTCTAAGGTCCCCCGATAGCCTGCTGCCTCCAAAACTCCAAGTGAAATGATGTTCTTTTTCAACTGCGGAATGAACCTCACTTCATTCAACTCCCGAATCATCCCGTCACGTATCCTAATATGAACGGTACCGATACCACCAATAGGGTATTCATGATCATTATCCCTGAGCATGACATCCCCTTTTTCCAACTCCTCAAAGCTGGAGAACCAATCCCTCCTAGGATAAATATGGTAAGAAGCACCTGAATTCAACATCCACTCTGTAGAATCGGCAACACAAACTGACGGTTGTGCAGGGCACGAATAGCCTAAAAAATCTAAATCTGAATTATCGTCACTAGCCTTGGTAACATTCATCTCTGAAGCTTGAATAGTTTTCCCCTTATTCTTCCCGGCTCGAGCTATCAACTTTGGGCATTCGGCTTTCTAATGTCCATCTTCTTTACAAAAGACACACTGATTCTTATCAACTGTAGGGTGTGCTCCTCTAGACTATGATCTCCTACTACGATTTGAACTCTTCCCTCTTGCAACCAATGCCCCCGCTACTGTATCAATCGAAGTCTCCTTATCCTTCTTCCGAAGCTGATAATTCACAAGTGCAGCGGTGACCTCACTATACGAAAGAGATGCCTTCCTATTAATAAAAGTAAGAATGAATATCTCATATTCCTAATCGGTCAAGGAACTCAATAATAACAATGCCTTGTCCTCATCTTCAATCATAACATCTATATTCGCCAAATCCGTAAGAAGCTTCGTGTAGTTATTCATGTGATCACCAATGGAGGTTCCCTTCTTCAATTAGAAACGATAAAGTCTCCTCTTCAAATACAAGTGATTTTTCATACTCTTCGTCAAATACTTGCTCTCTAGGATCTCCCAAATCTTCTTAGCCGAAGTCTCATTGATCACATCATATTTCAAATATTATGTTAAACAAGACCTAATCACACCACACGTCGTTCGATTCATCTTCTTCCAAACCTTCTCTTCAATGTCGTCCGGTTTCCCATCTAACTCCAAAGTATCCTCCAATTTTGCGCATTGAACGCATCTAAGACTTCACATCTCCAAAGACCAAAATTGTTAGTGCCATTAAACTTCTCCACGTCTATCTTCATAGAGTGAATATTCAAACTTTGGACGATCTTCACACCTGAAGTACCCTCCACAACTCCTTCTTTCTCGGCCATCTTCCTCAAAGCACCACCAAACTAATGCGGAACAAACGAGGAATAAATCCAAACTGAAAAGAGTGATTTTTTACCTCCAACTGAAACCCTAACAAGAGCCTCTGAAAGATCTCACCTCCACACGACGAAAGACAAGATCCACAATAGTAAAAATCTCACATTTATCACCAACTGAAGCCCTAGATGAGCTTCCAAAGCGATCTATCCCTCCACCTAATCCCAAGCGTAGCCAAAACTCTAATACCACTTGTTGTGCTCTGATACCACTTGTTGTGCATGGCAGCCAAACCGATGGGGTGCCGAGAACAAATACCAATGCCAAGAGAGAAAGCCAAACAATCCAAAATAATGGTACAAACACAAACAAATAAAATTTACGTGGTTCGGCAAGTTGCCTACGTCCACGGGGCAAGAAGGGAATGAGTTTTCACTAATAGAGAAGAAGACTACAAATAGAGATTATAAATCCACAAACTAATCTCTCACACAAAGCTCTCAATCTCTCAATCAAAACCCTAATTAATAGCTCCAGAAAAGACTCTTTTCTGTGCTCCAAATATCCCCAATACTGCTCTCCTGAAACCCTAAATCATGTTTGGTATTTATACCAAATTCAAAACCAAATCAGAACAGGAAACAAAGAACTGGGTCTGACCCGATACGCGATCGACCACAACAAACACAGAACCCATAAAATCAACTATAGGTTTCGGTGGTCGACCGTGACAGTTGAACGCACCCAACTCCAGACTCTCAGGTTTGATTACATGGTTTGACGGTCGACCGCACCAATTCCGGATTCATACTCAGGGTCTGTGCACGTATTCGGTCGACCAGCCTAGCATCGCCGTCGACCGAACATGATCAAAACTGTTCCCCTGCTTCCAAAACCTGTTCTTCTCCAATTTCTTCGCAAATTCTACAGTTACATGCGTTCAAATATAGTGCACCCAAAATGTTTAGACAGATTTAATGACTGGCTCAAGTGAAGCTGTAAAATTAGTTTGAATTAATTAGTACATAGTTTGCGTTACCAAATCCACCTTAAAAAGAACCCATATTGTTATACTTATCCAATAAATACTTCTCAGATTTTTTTAACGCTTTACTAAACAAAAATTTGTGAAAAAAATTAATGCAGAGAAGGCCTCAAATGATTTTCTAGGACAATTATAGACTAAGAAAAATGAAGATTTTATTGCAGCCATCCTAGTTAAATAGATACATGCTGAGAAATATTGTGATATTCAGGTCACTGTTAAATGGATTCAGCAAGCACTAGAGAAAAGGGTAAATTTTGCAAAAGCCCAATGAACTTGATACGTGCAGGACAGGGATATTGGGAAGAGTGGTGTTAATGGATAGTTGTAGAGAGAAGAGTGGTGTTAGTGGATAGTTGTAGAGAGGAGTGGTGTTAGTAGTGGGTAGTTGTAGAGAGGAGTGATGTTAGTAGGTAGAGATAATTAGTGTAGTTATATATAGTTGTTGTAATGAAGATGTTGGTATGAATGAGAATTATTGTTTGCTTATCCTCTAGTTCTTCTCCTTATCTTCCTCTGTTCTTATCTCTGTTCCTATTCTTCTTCCTCTATCTAAACCAACCACATCATTGGTATAAGAGCCGGTTCAGACCATGGACACTCATGGCAAAACAAATGCAGAATTCCGCAACGATGTCTACGAAATCTTAGCACGACACGAGACTAGTTTTGATCAGGTGAATGCAACCTTAAAGGAAGTGTTAACCGAGCTTCAAGGTCTTCAAGCCTCCCATAGTCAAAACACTAGCACACGTGCTGAATCCTCACATCGACATACTTCTCGTTCTAACACTTCAACACACTCCTCCACCAAGATGACACCCTTTGAAGCTGTTTAGCGCATTCTGCCTCCACGTCTATTGGCTTATGTACTAGGTACTTCCCACGTCCAAGCAGTAGATGAGTATCTGTGTGACCGAGATGCTACCCTACGTGAGCTGCAACATAACCTTCTGCTGGCTCAAGATCGGATGAAATGTCAAGCATACCAACACCGACGCTAGGACTCCTTCCTTGTGGGAGATTATGTGTATTTGAAACTCAAACCATACAGACAGACCTCTGTGGCTTTTCGTTCCTCCATGAAGCTCACCCTACGTTTCTTTGGTCCCTACAAAGTCATTGCGAAAGTTGGTCTAGTGGCTTATAAACTGGCTTTGCCTCCTGGTTCTCAAGTTCATGATGTGTTTCATGTCAGTTTATTAAAGATGCATTTGGGACCAACCACTCCAACGTCCACCCAACTTCCCCCTGTCTCAGAGACTTCGACTATACTTCCACAACCTGAAGCTATTTTAAATCGACGTGTGATACGCAAAGGTAAATACCGCCCAAAATCTAAAATCTTGATGAGGTGGGTCGGTGCACCAGCAGAAGATGCTACCTAGGAGAATGAATGGTGTTTCCACAAGCTAGTTATCCTGATTTTATCCTTACGGACAAGGATCCTTAGGGGGGGAATGATATGTACAGGACAGGGATAGTGAGCAGAGTGGTGTTAGTGGATAGTTGTAGAGAGAGGAGTGGTGTTAGTAGTGAGTAGTTGTAGAGAGGAGTGATGTTAGTGGGTAGAGATAATTAGTGTAGTTATATATAGTTATTGTAATGAAGATATTGGTATGAATGAGAATTATTGTTTGCTTATCCTCTAGTTCTTCTCCTTATCTTCCTCTGTTCTTATCTCTGTTCCTATTCTTTTTCCTCTATCTAAACCAACCACATCAGAACTGTGGAGGATTCCCACAAAACCCCCCTACATGTATGGTGTTCAAAAACAATTTGGGGGTTTCACGGTATAACCCAGAGGGGTTTTGTGAAATTTACCCAAAAAAGAAACCAGAATGCATCTCGTAGTCAGTGCTGAGCTCATTTGACATCAGCATTGAATAACTAATACATTATGCAATTTATTACACTATTTGAAGCTAGTCATCAGCTTGTTTCACCCTCCTCTTCTCTTGCTTCTACTGGGATGGTGCACCAAACGTTGCACAGTGCTAGATACAATATATCCTTGCAGACAATAGAGTGCTAATAAATGCATGAGTGATGTAAGAGATTACTGGGATGTTGTTTGGGCCGAAACCTAGACGCACAAAATATTTTCATTTTTTGTTAAAAAATACACTTTAAATTTGTGGATCAGTAGGATTTGAACGTGGATCGCTCTAATCAAAGGTTCATACCACTATTCGAAAATTCCGAAGTCATGATGAGGGTTGGGGATTATGTTTTTCTTATAAATTAAACTCTAACAATATCCATTGTAACATTGATTATATGAAATTTAGTGCTAGCATAGTTATGATATGACTTTGAACATCCAATATATATTATGTAATATTTTTGAATATTAATAAAGATTTTATTGTTGTACATATGATTTGGGTATCATTTATATAATCGTTATATTATCATTGGAAATTATTTTGTTAAATCAATATATTGTGATGGTCATTTACTTGGAGATGTGATCTAAATTTAGAGATTTTTTAAACTTGTGCTTAACCAATAACTAGTAAATGATAACTTTGTTCTTATAGATTACTATGCGTCACACCAACATGTGAGATGTGGTGGTGAGTCTCAATCATCAGGAATGGGTATTCCCTGGGTAAATGTCATAACCACATATTAATTATGATGTGTGCAGTATGAGACCACATTTGGATTCTCTAGGAATTGTTACCTTAGAGATGCAAATTCAAATTATTTCACTATCCCTTTGACTTGATGATATTATTATTTTTTAATTTGATAATTTAATATGTTTTGATGTGATGGGTAATCTTGTTTAGAAAGTGATATACAACCTTAAACACTGGATACTAGGTTTCATTTAGAGAGTTGATGGACACCTAAATAGGATCCAATATGCTGATTATGATGAGTTAATATATTATGCATATCCCATGAAGTTAGTAAGATTCCAACGGTGGGTGATTTTGTATAATATTTTTGCAGAATTTATTTTCTTATAAAAATAAAATATTTTGAATATTTCAAAATAATTTTTATTTATGTTCATAGGAATTATAATTTTAGGCATGAGAAATTCAGTGAATTGTCCTGCTCAATAAAGTTACCTAAAGTAAATCGATATTGGAGGGGACTGAAGGTAAGATAATATTATTTATGAATAATTTGTTGGACCCTAATGCCACTAGGAAAGAACCCTAGGGGGTGAATAGGGTTTATGCTAATTTAATCCGATTTAATGCTAAAAAATTTATTAACAAATATCCTAGCACTTAAGATATGCAACAAGATATATGTAAGGATAAACAATATAAACAAAGGGTAAAATAAACAAACTACAAATGAGAGTTATAGCACAAATAAACCAACATAAACACAAGCAAATGATCACGGAGTTCGGTCCTTCCGACCTACGTCTCCGCTCCCCACTCTAGGGGAGAAATCCACTATCACACCGGGTTTTCAACGCTCACCCTAAAATGTTTACACCACACAATATCGGTTTTCAATGCTCACTAATCAACGTTCACAAACACTCACTATGTAACTACACAACTACCACCTCAAGTGTTGGCCTCTCACGTGTCTCCCTCAAGTGCTTGGAATTACGACCTACCTCTAGCTTTTACCACTGACCCCACTCCCCTTGGGACCGACCACGTCTCTCACCTCTACACTCCTCTTAGTGTATTTGTGCAATACAAAGTGAATCCTCATAATATAGCTCAACAACAAATGAATGTTCTCTATACAATGTGAGAACTCAATTAAGCCCAACTCTATGTTAGAATCTCATAACCTCAAATATACTATGTATGAGAATACTAAAAGCTCAAGTGGGTGTGTGTAACAAAGAGAATAAAATCAAAACTAAACTCAATATAAACTCTACCTTAATAAAATGATAATCAAACAATTATATATAAATATAAAGCTAGATTGAGTATAGAAACACTTCTCTAAAGATGAAAAGGGATAGAGAGAGATGAGTTGAATGCCCAAACACAAATGATGATCTCCTCAAGCTCTTGTGAAAATTTCTTCACAAACAAACTTGTAAACTAACTTTGAAACCCTTAAACTCTTTTAGAAACTTTCTTAAACTTGTTTAGAAACTCCTTTGGATGGTTTTAGGTCAGAGGTATGAGGGGTATTTATAGAGACCCCAAAACACAAGAAAAACAAAGCAAAAAGTTCAAAAACCCAAAACAGGACAAAGCTAAAAAAACTAGTCGTTGGAGGTCGTTGGTCGACTGATGAACAGTATCAGTCGACTGATGAGATGATCGTTACAGGCAACTAGCAGCTCATCGGTCGACTGAAGATCTCATCAGTCGACTGATAGTTCATCAGTCGTAAAAATAGAAACTTTTGATAATTCCAAACGAGTTCATCAGTTGACTGATAAACTCCATCAGTCGACTAATAACAAGTTATCAGGATGATTAAAATAGTAAATCTGATAGTTGAAGTGCCTTTGAAAATAGCAAATAAATTCTAAAAATTATAAAACTTTGGGGAATACTTGTAAACATGAAAATGAACATGTTACAAAAGGAATTTTTAGAATTGCACTTCCTAATTATGAAAACTCATCATTTCACAAAACAGTCCAAAACATGAAAACTAAACATACTTGAAATTTGATATTTTGACTAAACCATATTTTGAAACTTTATAAAATAATTTTATAGACTTAATGAAATATGAATATAATGATTGTTAAGTCCAAAAACTAAGAATACAATATTTTCACAAAAATGCATATGTTAAGTCCAAAAACTAAAAATACAACATTTATTTTTCAAAACACAATAGAATATGAAACATATGAATATGTATATGAATGTAGTCTTGTTTCATATCTATATAACTAAACTAAAATAACTTATCCACATGAAAACAAACATATATGTATATAAACATAAATTTATTTGTTTAAAAAAAACTTTGTTTGTGGATAAAACCCAAAACGGATAAACTCATAAAATGTGTATGTATAATATTGAGCTTGAAGTATAAAACACACATAATATAATACCTAAACTAATTTACCCAAGCAATCTTGATCTTCAATTTGAGCTCGTCTTGGTAAACTTTGCGGATGAAGCTTGATCTTTAATTGACTTGAATTGTATATCACTTTATACCGATATTCCGCAAATCTCTATTTGATATGATCGTTATGGTGCAATCCATCCGACCTCTAACTCATTGTTTGCCTAGAATAAATAAGAAAACACAAATATTAGACAAACAATATTAGTTGTAAATTATTTATTAAAAACATCATCAAAACTAAAAGGCCAACAATCTCCTCCTTTTTGATGATGACAAACAATTTACATAAAGAAAATATAAAATATACAATAAGGCACAATACTCATAAATATACTCACAAACCACTTTTTTCTCTCCCTTTGGCAACATCAAAAATAGGGAAAACAAAAGATGAAAGAGAGAGAAGGCTCCCCCTACAAATATGCACGATGAGTATAAAAAAATATAGGGAAAAGCTCCCCCTATCAAAATGCCTTAATGAATGTACGAAATGAATACTAAGGCAAACATATGATAAAGCAAGATGAAAACATGCTTAAGAAAAACTCACATACAAAAATACAATGTGGACACATTTTGATGTATCATTATGGAAGAGTATGTCTCAAAACACAAACATAAAAACCATGTATAAAACGATTTATGAAATCAAAAGAAGAAGAACATGAGAATCATGCAAAAAGTTTTCAAATGAAAATACATCAAACTAATGAAATCATAAATCAAGTGGAATCCCAAAAATGATGTTTGATCAATAAAATAAATCTTCTTTGTAAAACTTGATCAAACCACACATAGAATACATAATAAAGCACAAATAGATGATCTATATGTAAACCCTAATGCCACTAGAAAATAACCCTAGAGGGGGGGGGGGTGAAAGGGTTTATGCTAATCTAATCCGATTTAAATGTCAATTAAAACTTATTCAAGAATTATTCTTGCAAGATAGATATACAATATGATATGAGCAAGAATATGCAATATAAATAATGAGCAATTGACAAAGGCAATATAATGATAAACACAAAAGAAAGTGCGCCAATGCAATCACAAACAAACGATATGTTCATGAGGTTCGGTCCCCACGACTTACGTCCCCGCTCCTCACCTCGAGGAGATCTCTACTATCACACCGGGTTTTCTACGCTTACCCGAAAAATGTTTACACCTCACAATACGGTTTTCTAGCTAACTAAAAACTTTACAATCCACACTCACAATGTAACTACACTAACTACCACCTCAAGTGTTGGTCTCTAGCCCGTGTCTCTCTCAAGTGTTAGGAATTACAACCTCTCTCTAGGTATTACCACCTACCCCACTCCTCTTGGGACGACCTCGTCTCTCACCACACACTCCTCTTGGTGTACTAGTGTATTACAAAGTGATCTTCACAAATTTAGCACAAATACAAAGTGTTTGTTCTCTACAATGGGTGAGAACGAATTATAAGCTCACTCTCTAAGTCACACAATCCCACAACCCAATTATACAATGTATGCAAATACAATGAGCTCAATGATTGTGTGTGTACAAAGAGATAAATAAAATTAACTAAACTCAATATAAACACTAGCTTAATAAAATAATAATCAAACAATAAAATATAAAGCTAGATTGAGTTTAGAAAACTTATCCAATAAATGACAAGAGTGAGAGAGAGATGATTTGAAGCTCAAACACCAAAGATTATCTCCTCAAGCCCTTGTGAAATTATCTTTACAAAACAAACTCTCAAATGCTTAAAAGCTTTTTAAACAAACACTAACAAACTTTAAACCCTTATTAAAAACTTTCTTAAACCTCTTTAAAACATTCTCTTGGTTGGTTATGAAAGATGAGAGCAAGGGGTATTTTTACCCATTCAAAACTTCAGCAAAAACCCCAAGAAAAAGACCAAAAACCCATAAACAAACAAAATAGAAAACTAGTCGTTACTGTGCAACGGCTCTTTCATAAGTCGACTTATGAGTTGACTTATATGAGTCGACTCAGCAGAAGAAAAATCATAATTACGCTGCAGTTCGTGAGTCGACTAAACATGCATAGACCTGAAGTGCACAGAAAAACTCAACTTTAAACTGAGTTTAAAAATATCAAATAAATTTCAAAAAATGTAAAACTTTGGAAAATGATTTTAAACATGATAATAAACATGTTACAAAAACTAATTTTCAAAAAGGACTTCCCAAATGTAAAATATCATCATTTTTCAAAATAGACCAAAAACATAAAAACTAAACATACATGTTTTTGACATTTGACTTAAACAAACTTTTGAAACTCTACAAAATGATTTTATAGACTTAAAGAAAGATGTAAACTTTTATTATGAAGTCTATAAACAATGAATACAATATTTTGTCAAATACAATAGAATATGAAACATATGAGTATGTATATGAATATATATTTATTTTATATCTATGAAATTAGATCAAACCAACTTATCCACATAAAAACAAATATGTATGAATATAAATATTTATTTATATGCTTGTAAAAACTTTGTTTGTGGATAAACCAAAAGCCAAGATGTGTGTGTGTGTGTGTGTGTATATATATATATATATATATATATATATATATATATATATATATATATATATATATATATATATATATATATAAAACAATAAAATGTGTGTGTATATGATATTGAGTTTAAAGTACTAACACACATAATATAAACTCCTAAACTAAATGTTACCCAAGCAATCTTGATCTTCAATAAGCTTGACTTGGTACACTATGCAGAAGAAGCTTGAACTTGGATCTTCAACTTGAATTGTAAGGCTTCACTCCACTATTCCGCCAATCTCCATTGGATATGATCGTGAATGCGCAATTCCATCCATCCTCCAACTTGTTGTTTGTCTACAATTGATACAAAAATACAAACACTAGAAAAACAATAATAGAAGTAAATTGTTTGTAAATCATCATCAAAACAAGAAGGCCAACACTATAAGCATAAACACATAAATATCATCATATAAGTCATTTATGAAGAATCCATAAACACAAACACATTTTCATACCAAAAGCTACATAGTTCAAAACCAAAACTATAAAACATATAAGAATCATGAACTATGGTTTTAAAATTCAAAAATAAATTATTTTTACTTTTTCAAACAAAGTAA